>AYEL01091370.1:0-14342 GCA_000484575.1 Olivierus martensii
CGCACAAATACGGCACCACTAAACGCCTTCCTTCACTCCCGCAGGCTAAATCCATCCCCAAACTGCACACAGTGTGGTGCTGTGGAAACACCGTCCCACTACTGGAAAGACTGTCCTGCTTATAGAGTGGCTAGAAACCAATTCAACGCAGAATTGCAACAGAATATCTCATCCACCACAGATTTCATCTCTGTTTACTGGCCATCGCAGGATGTCCCATTTACTACTCACGTCAAAGCTTTAGAAAAATACGTCTACAATACCAAACGTTTCTAATCCACCAAACAGCTCGGAGGACAAAGTAAACCTAAAACCTCCATAACAGAAACAGAAGAAGAAGAAACCCAACCTCCTATAAATTAACTAGTTTTAAAAAATGGCTTAAAAAGATTCAATTTTGAAAAACAAAAGAATAATTAAGATCTCAATAAGAGCTTTCAACAAAGCAAACATTGATACACATCTACATCTTATTCCCAGAATACAGTATATTTATATTTAGTATTCAAACTTAACATTTCTAAAAACTGTATATTTTTAGCAGTATAATATATGTACTGTATATGCACAGTACTATATAGAAAACATGTCCATCTGCTGTTCGGATTCTCTACTTTAAGTACTCTGTAAAACGGGTATCCAGCCTTTTGACTTCGTTGGACCACATTTGAAGAAATAAAATTGTCTCAGACCACACAAAAAGTATACTAATTCTAATGATATTTGTTAACTAAAAAACTTAGTAAATAATATATGATATCCATCAGGACAAATAAGCAAAACTGTCATAGCGTAATAATCTTTGATTTCTATTCGTTCAGAAATTTTTTAAATCATTGAACAAATGAAGAAGTTTTAATCATTGAAATAAGAAATATTTTAGAAAATGGAAAAAGATATGTAGATAGGTATTTAAATAATAAAAACTTCATTAACTTAATTATTTTTTAGTACAAAAATAAAACAAATTTCTTTTTCTTTATTAGTGGGTTATTTGATGATGTTGTGGAATAAAAAGTATTACGACACTATGAATTTCAAAAAATTAAAAAAAAAAAAATAAGTGTATAAAAATCTCAATGTTTTAAGGAAGTGGGATGCATTCATTATAGTGCTGGGCTGCAGGTTGGACAGCCCTGCTGTAAAACATAATGCACACAGCTTACAGTATAGTATCCTTATTTGCTCGGTATGCAATAAACAATGGAAACAATCTGATTCTTATTATGTTTTAAGTTATAAGGATACAGTATAGTATCCTTATTTGCTCGGTATGCAATAAACAATGGAAACAATCTGATTCTTACTATCTTAAATTTTCTACAACTTAGGTGTGAACAAAATTTAAAGAGAGATATGATTAACCCTTAACTCCATCTCTCCTACCCACTTGGTGGCAAATGAATCCATAGAGATTTTAAAACTGTATATACAGTACTGATGAACTTCGGGATGTACGTCACCTTACGTGCTCCTGGCAGATTAACGAGGACAAATACAATACCAAAAGGAATATTTGTTCAGACGTTTCTACTGGCAGATGGCATCTTATACGGGGTTCGCCTATTCCATTAACATAGGGAAGATCCGTTCCTCCAAATTTCTTGGTGGTCAGCGAGGGTGGCAGCTTAACAGGTCTTATTGGGGTTTGACTGTAGTAGTTTATTACAGAAAACTAATTTAAAAACAGCTCATAGGAAAGTATGATTTATGCTAAAAAATTTGCAAAAGCACAAAAATTTATCCTATGGGAGTATTTATATTCAATGAAAATAAAGATTATATTTTAGCTAAAAATCTTCAATCATTCTTATATAATAGGGTAGTGTTTTCCAAACTGTAGGGCATGTCCACTAAGGAGGCACTAGCTATTGCAAGGGAGTGTTAAAAAATTAACAAAAACATCATTTTTAACAAACAAAAAAAAAATAAATTCAAATTGTTATAAAAAAAAATGAATCAGCAAAAGGGTTATAAATACAGTATCTATATCCATGTACCCAGAAAATTTTTGCTTTAGCTGTTTTAAAGATAAAATATTGATCTGGTTTAATGATTGAAAAAGAATTTCAAATAGCAATATCTTCAATGATACCAAATTAGAGAGAATTTGTGATAAAAAACAAGCCCACCCATTGCATTAAATATTATTTTGTATTAAATATAAATTCTATTTTTCATTTTTTTTGTAAGATTTGTTTAATTGCATTAAAAATGATTACATTATATTAAATATATATATTTTTCATGTATAAGAACTTTATTTATACAAAATATACTATATTATTATTATTTAGTACTAAATTGTAAATAAAAAGTATTTATAAAATTAGACTCTTATGAAAATGAGGGGTGTACCAATTTTTTATGAAAAAAGGGGAGTGTAGACATAGAAAGCTTGGAAACCACTGCAATAAGGGAATACATGAATAAGGAAACAGACAAAAATAACAGTTGTCATTGAAAAAATAAGGAGATTAAAATAGAATTGGGCTAGAAATCTGATGGAAAGAAACAATAATAGATGGACAATAAATATTTAGGATGGATACAAAGAGACAAGAAAAGGACCACATATCGGAGAGATGAAAGTCAGAAGTTTGCTGGGCCTGATTGAAGAAGAAATACTGCCAACAGAAAAATCTGGCAAATTCTTGGAGATGTCTTCATTCTGCAGTGTATTAATAATTACTGATGACAACAAAGACAACGGTACAATAATATTTGTAAGGTAGAATTTCTGACTAATCAAACTAAAAATCTTCATTATTTAAAAACTGAGTTGGAATAAATTAACAAACAGAAAAATTTTATTTTGAGTGCTGTTACTCATCCATGCATACAGTCGATATAATGTTTAGGTTGAATATACAGTGATTCTCATGGTTATTCGTACGAATACTGAAATCTTTATTTATCCGTAATTAAAAATATATAAAAGTAATTCATTATGTTTATTTTATTATCCTGTCAAAAAGAAATTTAGAAAAAATTAGCGTAAAAAATGGCATAAATTAATTTATAAAAAATATTTAAAGAAAACATTGCAGCATTTTAGCCCTCACGGTTATTCGTACAGTGATGTTATTTGTAACTAATTAATACAGCTAGTATTTTGTTGGATATCCGTTCTTCTGAATAATGCTCTTAAGTCTCTTTGGCATTGATTGTACCAACTTTTTACAATATTTGACCAATTGTCCAATACCTTTGGACAATTATAAAGCAGCCACTCTCGCACGATGTATATTTGAATTTAGGATCGTTATCTTGGTAAAACAAAAATTGATCTAATATTCCCATTTTTTCTGTACAGTACTTTGTTTCAAATTTAGCTTCAAAATGGTAAGATAGCCATGCCTATCCATTGTAGTTTCTATAAAATGCAGATTTCCGACACCATGCGCAGATATAGCATCCCATACCATTACTGAGCCTCCTTCATACTTTAATGAAGGACAGAGATTTTCTTTAGGCAATTCCCGATTTGATTTTCTCCAAACCACAATTCTTTCATCGGATCCAAAAATATTAAATTTGCTTTTGTCAACAAAAATTACATTTTTCTGAAAGTCAAATGTTAATTCGGAATTTGGCTAAAGAAAATCTCTGTCCTACATTAAAGTATTGGAGGAGGCTCATAATGGTATGGTTCTGTCCTACATTAAAGTATGGAGGAGGCTCAGTAATGGTATGGGGTGCCATGTCTGCACACGGTGTCGGAAATCTGCATTTTATAGAAACTGCGATGGATAGGCCATTTTGGAGCTAAATTTGAAACTATCTTACCATTTTGAAGCTAAATTTGAAACAAAGTGCAGAAAAAAAAATGGGAATTTTAGAGCAATTTTTGTTTTACCAGGATAACGATCCTAAATACAAATCATACATCGTCCGAGAGTGGCTGCTTTATAATTGTCCAAAGGTTTGGATACATTCCCCAATCACCGGATATCAATCCTATTGAAAATCTCTGGCAATATTTTGGGTGGTATCAGAAAACATAATATTACTTTTAAAAATGAACTGAAACAAATACTAGAAGATGAATGGAATAAAATTTCAGTCAAATATTGTAAAAAGTTGGTACAATCAATGCCAAAGAGACTTAAGAGCATTATTCAGCAGAACGGATATCCAATAAAATACTAGCTGTATTAATTAGTTACAAATAACATCACTGTACGAATAACCATGAGTGCTAAAATGCTGCAATGTTTCCTTTAAATATTTTTTATAAATTAATTTATGCCATTTTTTAAGTTGATTTTTTCCCAATTTCCTTTTGGCAGGATAAATAAATTATTAATAATAAAATAAATACGATGAATTACTTTTATATATTTTTAATTAAGGATAAATAAAGATTTCACTATTCCTATGAATAACCACGAGAATCACTGTAAATGCTCCAATAGGTCAAAATGTTAGTATCCTTATTAATGTTTGAAATTATAATCTACCTCAATCACCTTATGGAATCAATAAAAATTAAACAGTACTGTAACACAAACAAAATAATCTAAAGTGATTAATGAATAGCAGCATTCAAAAGAAAATCCTGCCATGTTATTCTGACAAAATTAAATATCACACATTAAGTTCACAATTATTTAATATTTTGTAGGTACAAGTTTAGTTTACCTACTAATACGCTTCTAATTGACCGATATGAATAGTAATGATATGACCCCAAAAATGGTTTCATATTGCTTATTCATCCTGCTCAGTCTTTCATAAAAAGTAATCATGCACAACTTTCATGAAATATGGAAGAAAAAAATGTGATATGGGGTTGTGTGTTATTTTGTCAATTAATAGTATGAGGATAAGTAAACTCAATTTGTACTTTCTGAATTATGTTGTAAAATACACTACAAGAGTTCAAAGTAGGCCATTTAAATACTTATTGCTATGGTTGTATACAATAATTTTCAGTCCAAATATATGTATAATTTTGACTTAAAAATAAACTATTATATATCAATTAATTTGTAATACTTTTTATTAATTTATTAATTAATCAACATGAAAATTATATATCTTATTACTGTACCACATGAAACCATTTAAAGCGCCATCTACTGATAAATAAAAAACTAACTTACAGTTTCATCTCTACTCTGGAGTATTTGATAGGAACATCGGATTTTACGAATCCTCCACAACCTAAAATATCATCTGCCAGACATTTCGAAAACAATGCTGAATAGATTAAGCAGGAAGTAATGAAAATGTTCATCTTCTAGATTTCAATTCATTCCACTTACACGCCACAGACCATTGCACCAATCTCTACCTGATTGGTTAGTACTTACTATAAGATTAATATCTTCTAAATTTATTTAAAACTGTTTTAATGGTATTAAAATATATTTTAATAAAATCATAATATTTATATTTTAAAATAATTTTGTATTTCTTATTTATGGCAAAAGTAATGCAATAAATTTTTCTTATTTCGTCTTTAAAAAATACAGAAATAAAATAATTTTAATGGGTACCAATGTTAATGTAGCTATTAAATTTTAATTATTAATATTATTTATTACTTTTAATTTTAAATAGCACTTAATTTTATTTAATACTTGTATTAAATAATTTTATTTTTTAATTTTATTGTTTATAGAGAAGAGAATTTAGATAGGTGGCGCTTTTTTGTGTTTGAAAGGACAGCGTGTATTATATTCAAAATTATCTGGTAAAAATTTGGTACTTAGAGGTATTAATTAAAATATTTTTTAGAGAAAAAATGTCTTTATTAAGAATATGTCAGTGTTTGCAACAATCAAGTCGTCATTTTATTAAAACATATAGAGTTAAGACTATCAGTAGACTTTATTCCACAGAGGTACTCACTTCACCTTCTCCAAGTGATTCAGAAAAGAAATATCCCGAGAAACTAAAGAGGATCACAGAAGAAATATCAAAATTGACTTTGCTTGAAGTCAGTGAACTGAACAGCCTTCTGAAGAAGACCTTGAATATACCAGATGCACCTATAATGTCTTTCGGAGCAGCCCCCGCCGCTGCACCAGCTGAAGAAGAAGAAGAAGTCGTCACCAAAGAAGTTAAAACTTCTTTTACCGTTCGACTGATCAGTTTTCAACCGGATAAAAAAATTGCGTTGATCAAAGAAATCAAAAATCTGATGGAAGGGATGAATTTAGTTCAAGCTAAAAAATTTGTAGAAGAGTTACCACAAGCAATTAAGGTAGATGTTTCTAAAGATGAGGCTGAACGCTTGAAACAGGCAGTTGAAAATGTAGGTGGTACATGTGAGATAGACTGAATCAGTTGTGATATATTATACAATATAGACTTGCATTGTAGATTCATCTTGCATTTTGTTTATCATTTGAAATGCGTTTAAATTTTTAGATTGTTTTATGGAAAACAGTAAATTAATTTCATGATCAGATAATAAATTGCAGTTAGATTGTTAAAATTCCTGTTTTATTTACAGACTATATATTCTGTTATGAATTTTCTCTTTACTTTGCAATTTAAAAGGTAACAGGAAAAGAATTTATAGAATTTTCAACATTGTGTAGGGATCTTCTTTAAAATCAAATTTTCTTAATTGACATATGAGTGCTACTGGCAAGATTGGAATCTGTGAGCTGCTATCCTCATTGGGATAACACTCCTATGATATTTCTAAAAATGTCTATATATTCCTCTATTATCCTATGACTTCATTAAAATTGTTGTAATTAAAATTACATCAGTTTAATGATGATAGAGGAGTTTTGCCAATAAGAAAATGGCAACTTGCAGATTATGATTTTGCCCTTTTATAAGTTCCTAAAGAAATATTTGTTAAAAATTCATATTGTATACATCTAATAAAAAATGCAAATCAATGAATCATTTATATTAAAGATTTATCCATAAATACTCTAAAATATTCTTTTCCAATAAATTTTTAACATTGCAGAAAATTTTCTTTACCTATCATGAATTAGATGACACTAACTCTCCAACAAACATTCTTTCAAAAAAGAAAAATTATTGTTTCAGAAATTGCATCAATTTAGTAGGCAATCCTTTCTATAGAAAGTTATCACTGTTTTTAATGTATATAATGGAGTTAATTTTTAATGATCAAATTTATTCAGACTTAAGGAAAAAAATTATGAAACCTAAATTATATACATATTTAAAGCGTTAATTTTAATTTAAGCATTTTATTGTATTGTATATAGCAGGGGTGGCCAAACTGTGGCTCCATATCATGAAAGTCAATAGTAAATATGAAGCAAATAATTATTAAGTTAAACAAATTAGATATATTATTTTTTTATCTATTGTAAAAAGTAGTATGCATCTATACAAGAAATAATCATCTGAAATAAACATTTTTGAAATCATTATTAAGATTACCTGAAAAACTGATGCTGTTCTTATTGATCCAGAAAGAAAATGTGGCTCTTGAGTATTTGAGATTCTCCTATGTGGCTCGTAATGACATGAAGTTTGGCTACCCCTGGTATATAGATTCAATATAGTTATTGCTGACTAGATCAAAAAATTGCCATTTTCAGTTTGTCTTTTTAGAATTTGTGTGAACTTACTTTGATTTTATAACATTTTCCAGGAAATAAAGAGAATAAAGTGAAATACTGTGTAATTACATATTTTTATTCCAAATGTAAGAGTCAATTTAACAAGGACTTTTTTATTTGAATTTGCATAATATTAACCTTTAGTGAAAAGAATTTTTATTGTTTTATGAAATTTATAAGTTTAATTCTATTTAGTAAAGATACTTTTCAAAAGTTTGCAATATAATATTGTATTTAAAAAAATAATTTTTAGAAGTTTAGATTGTAGATGGTGATCTTATGTTTGGGATATGTTCTTGAAAAAATGATAGAAGATACACATTCCTCTATCTCTGAATCTGCATATGAATGTGTTATTGAATTTCAGTTTGTAAGTCAAATCATTGTAATTCAAAACATGATTTTTCGTGGATGCAATACTAAATAATAGACTTAAATATCATGTATTATATAAATTATATACAGTAATACCCCAGAGTTATATAATAGGTGGGATCAGGAAGCATAACATAAGTCAAAAATTACTTAAGTGATGGTACCTACAGATTCCCAAATTTAATTTCGGGTACATAAGCATTAGATTCTTGTTCTTTATTACCAGTTAAGAACCTAACAACAAATTACAAAAGTTTATAATATGTAGCTGTAATTAAAGACTCTTATTCAACAAATCAGCAAATGAAATATGTAGAGCATAGTAAAATATTATACCTGTATTGCATTTAAAAAGCTTATGCCAATCAGCTCGTGATGTGTCTGAACACAAAACATGTCTGCACAAGTGCAAATCTGCATACCACAATTAGTGTGTTTTGTGTGAGTGACAGGGAAGGATGAGAAGTTATGTATCTCTGAATTTACGTAAGTCAAGGGTATTACTATACAGCATTATATTGTAAATACTTGTGAAAATAATTTGCATACAATACAGTCTCTCCGACTTATGAAAAATATTTTCCATAACTTTTTTACATATTTTTCAGATATGGAGCATAAAGCATTACTGAATTTGTAAGTTATAAGTTCAAACATATTAGTTTAAAATATTAAAATTTCATATTACTTGATTTTTTTATGTTTATTGTATATTGATCTTAAGTCTGTATTATATTATTGGTACAATATCATTCCATGCTGTATTGCCTCCTTTTCAGTGAAGGAACAATGTGGTGTCATACAGCAGCGGCTCGCCCATAAGGGCTGCAGGACTGCAGCCCTCCCACCAAAATGAAGACATTTTAAAATTATAGCTATTACATTACTATACATTTATTTTACAAAAACATATTTTTTCCGTTCGTAGTATATTTATTTTTGAATTGTAGGTACTAGATACCTCGATAGGCGCTCTGTATGTGAACCTTTTTTTGTAGGGAGCCGTATAGAAAAGTTTATGGTAGGACACTGGCCAAAACAAAAACAATTGACGATAATAGTATTTATTTAAAAAAGAGAAGGTACAGATATGTAAGTATACATAGCATTGGTATTACATATAATAAAATAATGTGGCCCGCGGGCCAGAGGTTGCCCACCCCTAGTATAAACGATTAAAAAAAATCAGAATTGAAACATATAGCAAAAATTTTATTCCGTCTGACAAAAATGGAAAACCGACCAGCGCATACGATCGTTGGGAGCGCAAATTTGATGTCAAATTCTGCTGTAAAATAATTCATTTTCTAAATGTTCAAAACTATCAGAAATTGCAAAGATTGTCAATCAGAAAGATCAGTTAGGAATGTAGGAATCTATATCTATTCTTCTGCTTATACACGAGTATATACGGTATTCATGACTAAATGAAATGTCATAGCATCATGTAAGTGTTATCACTGCAGTTCACTTAGCCATGGAAATTTTTGATTTTAGAAGTATAGTTCCATTCTTTTACAATAATAATTTTCTGATTAATAATATAATAATAAACTATTTTATACATAAGATTTGCAATTTCATTTTTAATTTTATAAAAAATTAATTTTTTGGAATATTATCATGTTTGTTATGAAGAAAAATATCTGAACCAGTTAACTCAGGATAATTATGATATGCGTTCTTGATGCAGAAGCAATTATAAAAGAATAATTTTCTACATTTTTCATGACCTTACAATTCCTAAACCTGAAGAGTCTAAAACTTCTAAATTTTATTGTAAGTTGGATCTGGATATCTTCAGATCCAGGAAATTTCAGATTTTTATCTGCTATCTCACTAGAAATATTGAAACTTGAATATCACTCAAACTTAATGAATGGCTATATTTAGAGTTCCATAGCAAAAAAGGAATATGTTCTAAGGCCTGAAATTTTACTGGCTTACATACTTGGTATAATGTAATGATACCCTAAAATTTGAAGTTTTAAAGTAACTTTCATGGCCTATATACTGAATTTTTTAGAAATAAGAATTCTGACTTGATTTTAGGCATTTAAAGGTTATGTAAAACATGATAAAAAAATCTATATAATGACAGAATTGGGGTTTTTGTTACAAGTCTAGTTTGTGTAGTAATTGAAATATCTAAACGTTTGAAATCACAAAATGAATGTCGGCAATCTTTAACATTAACTGGAAATAAACCTTATTTTTATGATGTCATTTTATATAGGAATAAATATACATAGTATCAGTTATTTTTAAAATGATCGAATAATCACATTAATTTGGTACAGAATGATCCATATATATTGACGTATTGCTTGAAACCAGGGACTCACTGGCCGGAAGGGCCAGTGCAGTCGTAACAATATGGGCCGACGAACCGATATTTTATGTCACGCACCGCACTTTCAATATAATGTATATTTGCTTCAAATTCCTCTTCATTTTTATTCAAATTTATCAATATTTTAGTATTTCACACAAAGACTTGTCCTTTAGATAATTAGGTAAATATTTTTATTTTGTCGTTAAAATGTTTTGTAAAAAATACTATATATTTAATATATATTACAAATATATAGCCACAAGGATATTAAGACATAAAAATAAAATAAAGACCAGCAGTATTGCAAAAAAATTTATAAAAAAAATTAGTTTTTTAAATACTCCTATATTTGTTTATTTTTCTATATCTTAAAGCAAAATGTCCTTCGAACGATATATAACCGTGCGGCCAATTGTCCTAATACCAACTCTAACTGGGCCGCTGTCAGGATAATGCCAGAACCGAAAATATGTCCCAGTCCGTCCCTGCTTGAAACTTCAAGTTTTAATAATGCAAAATGATGTTG
This sequence comes from Olivierus martensii, assembly GCA_000484575.1. Lineage (NCBI taxonomy): Eukaryota > Metazoa > Arthropoda > Arachnida > Scorpiones > Buthidae > Olivierus > Olivierus martensii. Next base: position 10,805 of record AYEL01091370.1, read on the forward strand.
GGCATATTTTAAACATGAACCCAATTTTATATTGTTAGCAATGTTGCATTTAATATATTATAGTAGAATAAAAAATTAAAATTCAGTTTCTCCCAAGAGGATGATAATGCAACAATTTATACAAAATTTTCCACATTGTTGTAGGGAATATCCAGTCTATCTTGTACACTCCATCTGCACTTCAAGAACCCTGTTTCGATGGTTTCTACAGATAGTTCCATATAATCTGTTCTGATGATGATTTGATACATGATGCCATGCTTGCTATAAAAGATTACATTTCTGATTTTATTTATGAAACACCAAATAATATTTTTTGAATGTATCTAAATATGAACATTCTCACACATTTTTGATAAGAGAATTTTTTTAGTAATATGGCGGACCCGCTGCTACCATAGGACACGCTAAATATCGCAAAGAGGACGATATGGTGCTTTATGTATTTTCAATCACATTTGTGCAGTGTCCAATATTAAATTATGTACAGTCATATACTGTATATCCACCTATTTTTAACAAAAACTGGAATCAGTATGACGATGTTTGTTAAGAATAAATGTGACAGATCGCGCTATTGTTCCGATGAATCTTATTTTTGAAAAACTCCAATTTTTGATTGCTCTGTGTAAATTTCAATAAAATCGTATTGCAGACGACACGATACGATCAGTTGCGTTTCTCTACAATTTTATTGAAATATTCGGTAGAAAATATCAAAAGTGTGTTAACATTTCCGAATCTCGATAAAAATATTTAATAAAAGTATAAACCAGAGGTGGGCAACCTTTTTTTGTAGGGAGCCGTATAGAAAAGTTTATGGTAGGACACTGGCCAAAACAAAAACAATTGACGATAATAGTATTTATTTAAAAAAGAGAAGGTACAGATATGTAAGTATACATAGCATTGGTATTACATATAATAAAATAATGTGGCCCGCGGGCCAGAGGTTGCCCACCCCTAGTATAAACGATTAAAAAAAATCAGAATTGAAACATATAGCAAAAATTTTATTCCGTCTGACAAAAATGGAAAACCGACCAGCGCATACGATCGTTGGGAGCGCAAATTTGATGTCAAATTCTGCTGTAAAATAATTCATTTTCTAAATGTTCAAAACTATCAGAAATTGCAAAGATTGTCAATCAGAAAGATCAGTTAGGAATGTAGGAATCTATATCTATTCTTCTGCTTATACACGAGTATATACGGTATTCATGACTAAATGAAAATTCTATAGCTATATTTATCAATTATCATCAATACCTATAGCTATAAAATCAGTTGATATTTTTACAATAGTAAATCGATAAAAATAATAAACCGAAAGTTAAACGGTACATACGGTTTGACACTGCGCTTCGCCTTGCTACTGTACGTAGGCGCGACGCGTCCTGTTCCAGTTACCTATGCCATCTAAATGCCAGTACATCTCGTTAAACTTTGACCCCTAGTTCATTAGCAATGTTTTGCATGTTTCGAACCCCCTATTGATCAATACCATTTTTTTCGGGCATTGCAATGTATGCAGTCTTACCGGTTTAATTAAACAATATATCGGTACAATTGTCGCCTTACCGAAGCACGGCGATAGTAGTACAGATTGAAAGGGGACCAAAACACGCAAAAATCTCTAATGGAACAAGGGTCAAAGATCAAACATCTACGAGCTATAGACCCGCAAACTTCCGTTTGTTACAAATGGTGCATGCGGTTTGACGTTGTGCCTGGCCTTGCCGCCGACTGCGACGCGTCCTGGGATGCTCCACTACCTATGCCGCCTTTGCAGTTCTATACCTCAAACGTTTGACCTTTGACCCTTGGTCCATTAGGGATTTTTTGCGTGTTTCTGCCTCTCCTTTCGATCTGTAATTCAGCTTAAAGTACTAATTTTTTTGTTTAGTAGATGTTTTCCATTAACCCAATAATTTTTTTGAGATAAATATTTATGGTGATGATAAATATTGTAAGTTATTATTCTAAGTGCAAATATATATATTATTACAAACCTTGCAATTTAATAAGATTTGACTAAATGGTAATGGCAATCAAATTTCATTGAGATTTTGTTGTTGTATTTTTTCAAAAAGTTAATTACTATAAATTAAATATTCAGTTTATCATTTGAGATTTTAATTATTTGAATATAATCCTTTATATAAAACACGTTATCTGATTGTGCAGAAATATTTTGCTTCTCTCTCCATTTTTTTTTTTTGTTTTATAAAGTCATCTTTTAAACTATTTTTCTTTATTCATCAAGAACTTTTATTCAAATCATGGATTATTTATTAACAAATTTCAAATGAATTGCTATACTGTACATGATTTTAACAATTTTAATTCCAATAAAGTTCATAATCAAGTAATTATTGGATTAACTTAAAATGAATAATTTAATTCAAATAGCATATAAAATATTTAGAAATTATGGTGTTTTCTAGAACAAACGTTATAATTGATTATTATATCTAATAACAGAAATAATAACTGATAATGCTATTTTAAATATGCCTTAATTTTTCGATATTAAAAAGTATATTTTATGACATAGATAGAGCAGAATCAATTATCTCAAATTTAAAATGGGTAAACAATACAGTACATTCAGTACACTATATTCTAAAATCTATCCAAATGATCCTAGTAATGACATAGTGATGATATTTAAACTTGTTAAGCAGGCTTTATATCATGGTGTTATTGAATAAACATACAAATCTTATTTAATCCAACTAACAAAAGTGCACGATGCTTTACTTCAATTCTTATTGGAAAAAATTATTTATTCAAAACAAGTACAGTCAAACCTCTTTAAGCCGCCACCATCGGTTTGAAGGTCCTCTCTGGCAGTAAAGGAGGGTGGTGGTTTAATAACATGTGAGAAAAACATCTATAGACTCAGACATTGTTTCATTTAATTAAAGGTGATCAGAAATAAATTGCTGAGTAGCAGGACTTTTAATATTTTTTTGTATTCATTTTATTTTTCAAAATTTTTGGAATTATAGCTATTAGTTGGAGGGCCACATGCGGCCTGCGGGCCACGGTTTGCCCACCCCTGCCCTTTACCATATAGGGTAAGCCAGAGGGCTGTGCGAACATGCAATTGCACAAGGCCTCGTGATCCTACATGATCCAATTTTTATTAGAAACTGTTTTTTTATTTTTTTAATTATTATTATTATTATTATTATTATGTCAATGTGAGCATGAAATAACTCCGGAGCAAAAGTGCTATGTCGGACAAGAGTCAAGACATAGTTACTTGAGATGTTTTAGTTGTATATTAACTAACTGTCTGTGTTGCTGAGAAACTTTCTTACTATGTTGCATGTATTGAGTAGTGATGCCTTTTGTAGTGTTATATATGTCTTGGGGTGTAAATCTAATGTTCCGAGGCTTTTGTGTAGTGTGTGGGGAATTACTCCTGTTGAGGATAGAATGATGGGTACTGTTAAAACCTTTTGCATTCCCCAAAGACGCTTAATTTCTTGTGAGAGTTCTGTGTATTTGCTAATTTTTTGGGTGAATG
>AYEL01091371.1:0-14043 GCA_000484575.1 Olivierus martensii
TTATTATTATTATTATTATTATTATTATTATTATTATTATTATTATTATTATTATTAAAAGACTCCACAACAATTTTGCACTGGGCCCCATTTTTTCTCAGGTCCCTTCTGTCCCTGTAATGGTTTTTTTGTAAAATGTGTAAAATACTCCTCTATAGCTGCAATTGCCTCTTGAAGAAAAACATTGGCCAGCAATAGAGTTTTAGTTTTAGAAAGAGATAATAGTAAGAATTTAACCCTTTTACTTAACCCATTTCAGATTTTAACTTAGTTTTTTTATTTTATTTTGGGAAGTGGTGAAAGGGTTTTGAGAACATAGAAAAATGACAACTACAAATATTTATCTCCATCTTTTCTTTTCAGAGGGAGCCAAATCTGGGGAATAAGGTGGATATTTCAACAATTCATAGTGCAGATCCCTTAATTTTTCCATTGCCAAAATACTTTCATGGGCACACACATTGTCCTGATGAAAGATGATTTTTCTCTTCTGCAAACTGGGTCTTTTCTCATGAATTTTTTATCTAATATGATTAAAAGGTTGGAATAATATTCCCTAGTTGTTTTATTTTTTTCAAGATAATCAACAAATAAAATCATAGGCCATGACCTTTCCTACTGATGGAACAAACTCTGTCTTCTTTGATGCTGAACAACTGGTTTCTGTCCACTATTTTGATTCTGGCATGTAATGGTAAATCAGTCTCATCCATAGTAAAAACTTGATGCATAAAATCAATTTTATTCTTGTTAAAACACTCCAAACACTGTTCAGAAATTTTCATACAAATGCATTTTTGATCTGCTGTGGCATGTGTGGCATCCATCTTGCACAAAGCTTTCTCGTATGCAATTCTTCATGCAAAATATATTCTACATGTTCTTTTGAAATGCCTATAGTCTCAGTATTTTCACATACCTTCATGCACCAGTCATCCAACATCATATCATGCACTTTTTTCAATGATTTCTGGTATTGATGCACTCTTTGGATGCCCTTCATGTGGATCATCTTCAAGACTGGTACAGCAATGTTTAAATTCTGCAGCCCATTTCTTAATTGTTAAAAATGAAGGAGAAGAGTCCCCATACACTTTTATGAATTTCATTTGGCATAAACCTTTTTTACAAAGAATTTTATGACGACTGCACAATACTCAATTTTATCCATTTCAGGATATATAGACAACACACTTGTTTCAGACAACTGTATATAAAAAAACTACTTGGTACAATGACTTGCAATTTTACATCAATGCTTATCACAGATGTATCAACTTACAGAAATAAAATCTTGCCGATAGTGTTGCTATTTATGGTCGAGGCTGAAAACTCTTCTGAGCACCCTCATAATTTGAGAAAATAAGGTAGCCATATTTTACGTGAGCACTAATTCAAGTATGCATTATTGTCAACAATATACAGACAGGCCTCAATTAGTGTGAGTTTGAATAATGTGATATTCGATTAGTGCGACTTATAAAAATTAGTGTAGTCTCGTTGAACTTTTATTATGAATATTAATGTTTTGTATAATTGCATAATGATAATCAATTATATATTTATTAATAAAATTAAATTTTCTTTATTGAAATCTTTACATATGCATTCAATATAAATTTTTATATTCATTATTTACTTTATATATTTCATAACAAGTATTTGATTAGATATGATGTTTAAAATCTGATATTTCAATGAATAAATTAAGAGTACTATTGCCTTAAAATTTAAATAATTTAATATTATCTCCTTCTGATACAAACTGCCAAGCAACATTTTCTACAAAACATTTATAAAGTTTACAACATTACAGTATTTTTACTCTAAATTGAAAGATGAATTCAAGGAAAAAGTATAATGTCAAATATTTGAGGAGAATAGGTCAATGCTTTATTTAGATACTCAGCAGAACATCTTGGATTGTAACATACTAATAATATGCAATATTAATATTTGCACTTGACATAAACGAATATTAAAGTTTGATATTTAATTTTGAAATTGATAACTTTTCAGCTTATGAATATAATGAATAAAAAATATGATTTATTGATAAACTGAAACTGCTAAAAATAAAAATTCTCTTTGCTGGTAGACATTGCTATAATCAATTAATAACCATTAGAATTGAGAAATCTCAAATGCATTATGAAAAATGATGGTTCTATTTAAAATCTTAAGATATTCTGGATATTTTCTGATATTTGTAAAACAAAAATTTTTGTTTTCTCATCTTTTGTTTCTTAAAAAATCATGCAACATCTTCGTGAAGCATTATTATCCATCTCCAATACATAAAAGTAGATGAATAACTCTGTATATTGAAAACTAACAATTTTCATAATTAAAATATGAAAATTTATATAATATTGTGTTTATAAAAATGCTTTAAAAGAATTATTATTAATTATTATAGCTAAACTATATAATAATTTTTAAACTATGCAGTTTGAACAGAATCTGTAATATCTATATCTATATATCTAAATTTGAAAATATTAAAATGCTTAACAATACTATTAAACTGCTTCAACTAAGACTACTTAAATACATAAAAACACAGCACTTTATTCATCATGAGGTTGGCTAATGGCAGGAATCTCACAAAGCAACAACCAATTACCATATTTTACATATAGTTAATACTTTGAATAGTGCGAATGAATAGTGCGAGAAATTTGTGGAACTCATTATTCGCACTAATCGAGGCCTACCTGTATAAATACTGCGAGAAATTTGTGGGACCCATTATTTGCACTAATCGAGGCCTACCTGTATTAAACTGTATAGCATAGGACATTTTATCTTAGCCAGGTGGAATGCTTCAGTTTTCCAATCAGAGAATCCAGAATCAAATCAAGAACCCACCTCTTGGAAAATTTATGATGGGTCCATGCAGGCTCATCAATCTTTATCCTGTACAATTAAGCAGATTTCAAGTATTTGCAACCTGTGATAGGACTTGGATTAGCACAAAAATTTAGTGATTAGCAAATGATTGAACATTCAAAAACTAATCATGGACATAAAACTTATTTATCAGAAAATTTTCCTTATCTGTAAGGCATAATATGCAATTGCTTTGTAAAATTTTGCAATTAAATTTTACAATTAAATCATGTTTTTGTTTCATTTCATTCCATTAGTGAACAATATAGCAATGTAGATAAATTATCATATATTATCTCTTCTAATACCAAAATCTAGAAACATAACAGACTTATAATATTAGATCAATAAAGGTTTTTATTTCAGTTAAGGTTGCTATTTTTAGGAATCTAACTGTGATGTTAAATGAAGATCTATTGTATAATATAAATAATGAATTTAAATTTTCTTAAAACATAAATAAATAAATACTTACAGCAGTTCCATTAAAATGAGGTGATCTCAAAAACTGATTAGGCTGTTGATTGATATATCCAACTGAACTACTTTGAACAGGCTGTCCAATGCAACATATATCTTCTATTATTCGATCGCAATAAATATAACATTTATTTTTCATAAATTCCTTTTGCTGAGTCTGCAATCTTATTTTAACGACATCTAATGGAGTAACTAAAGATTAAAAATAATGTGTTTTAGTTATAACTAAAGATTAAACAAAAATTTGTTATATAAATATTAAACCTTAAAGTAAATTCTCAAAAATTTGGGACTCCAGTCAGGAAATGCAAGATTTTAAAATGTGCTATTCTAAACAAGTAGAAATAATTTATCAGCAGCAAACATTCCAATGAAAAACTATGTGATTAGATGAATGAGAAAAACTATTAAACAATCTCTTAATAACTATAAACAACTGAGTTCTGCTGCTTCTACTAACACAAGAAATCACAACAAGCACTTGAAATAGGATAAATACACTAATTTTTACGAAATCACAACAAGCACTTGAAGCAGGATAAAAAACTAATTTATTATTCATGCACTACATATACGCGATTGTATTATTAGTATATGTAGTGCATATTATATATATCTAATAAAATTAGTTTTTATCCTGGTTCAAGTACTTGTGATTTCTTTTGTCAGTAGAAGCAGCGGAACTCAGTTGTTTATACTTGTTGTGATTTCTTATAGTTGTAAGTCTTTTACTAATTTAAAATAAGGTTTATAATAAAATTTATTTATTCAGTGTGAATATAGTAAATTTATTGTGTAGTCTCTTAATAATATGTAATTATTAACACATTAGTGCCTAGGCCTATATGGCATACCAGTTGTTAAAAATTCCTCATTGCCAAGTGGCATGTCACATGGCTCTGTTTAAAACTGTAGTCATCAAGTTTATTATACAATTTTCAGATTGGTCTATCTATCTGTGGAACTATCATTGTTTGCTAAGTTTCATCCACTAGTATCAAAAATTTGATTTTTTTATAAATTTTTAAATAATAATAATAAGCAATACATTATTTTGTATGTGAAATCATTATAAAATTTAATTTGCATTTAATAAATATTAGTTTATTATGTACAAATTTATTACATATCTAGTAAAATATTGTCAGTTATAAAAATTTACAGAATTCACAAACTCTTAGCACTATGGCAGGAGATAAACTAATGTAAATAATTCACTCAACAAGTTTAAAGAAGCGCTTTCGATTTATTAAAATCCTCCTCAGCTTGAATAAATAGAACTTGTTGAGTGAATTATTTACATTAGTTTATCTCCTGCCATAGTGCTAAGAGTTTGTTATACTTTACTTAATGTTGGCAGTGTACATGTTTATTTCGTTCCATATTTACAGAATTCTTCACTTTTTCCTGTTTCAGTATAAAATAATTTCCAATATCAACTTTTTTGATAATTACAAATTGATGAAATATAGTACAAGATTCATTTCTATCTCTCATATGAAATAAATTCTCTTGATTTTTAAGAAAAAAAATCAAAAGCTTTTCTTCAACCAAAAAGTAACCAGACTATTTTACGTAAAACAACCGACAGATTGAAAAACATCATAAAATGCAATGACCTAAATTTGACCCTGATTGATCCATCAGGCAGCAATGTGTTAAATATATAATTATTAAAATGCATATCACAGAAATAAACTGCATACATCTATATAAATTGTGGTTTCTGAGTTGGACTTTCCCTAACAGAAAATAAACTTTTCTAGTAAAAAGATCATTTTATAATACTGTATAACCATAAATAAAAATAATTCAGCAGAATTAATAAAAATATAAATCTAAGATCTAACATAAATAATCATCAAAACTGTAATAATAAAAAAATATGTTGTTTTTGATTCCAGGAAAAAGTAATTGAAATAATGTAGCTAACAACTCTCTTGCTTCTATTATTTATATAGAACAGTGCTTCTCAAACTATGGGTCACAACCCCATTTGGAGTCACAAAACCAAATGCTGGGGTCGCTAAAATTAAATTCAAACACTTAAATTTCAGTTTATATGTAATTTCACAAACGCCCATATTAACATATGACTATTTTCAGTGTAATTGGTTGACTGTGTTCATCTTAATAAGTGTGTAAATGATTTATATACTTGTATGTTTATTGTTCATCTTAATAAGTGTGTAAATGATTTATGTACTTGTATGTTTTTTGATTGTGTTCATTTTAATTAAGTGTGTAAATGATTTATATACCTGTATGTTTTATTTCATATTTAATCTGAGGTCGCGAAAAATTTTGTGATGAAATATGGGATCAGGAATGAAAAAGTTTAAGAAATACTGATATAGAATATATAAATTTGGATAAGCACATTTCAATTAATATTAAAATATATTGACAAATGTATACTGATATTTGTCCAAAATTGATTAATAATTAGTGTGTAGCTAATACAGAAATTATTTTTCAAATCATTTGATGAAGTTTTAATTTTTATATATTTCCTTCTAATTTGAAAACATTGTTGCTGCACTTCACCTCAGTTTTGTAAATGTACTTGCAATATCACTTATCTTTATAGCAATAATTCATAGAAAGAATATCATCAATCCCTAAAAGTTGAGATGTGATGGTATTCCGTTTTCTGATTTATTTCTATAAGAATATAATGATCAAACAGCAATAATCAGTTAAAGCAAAAGCTGGATAACTGAGATTAATTGTAATTTTATACTGATCTGATCAGTCATCCCAGATTTTTCAGGATAATCCTCAAAAATGTTGTATTGGGACTAATTTGTCTCCTATTTTTTAGTTTTTTCTTTTTTTTTTTTTAATCTCAATCATACAGATAATTCCTGTCTTCATAAGCAAATTTGCTCCTGGAGCAAGCTTGTTAAGAACTCAAACCAAGAATCAATTTTCCATAGATATTAATGTTAAAATCAGGAGTTCTGTTCTTGACAATACTGTTTGACCAAAATAAAATTAAGTAAAGACCAACAAAAACAATAGCTTATGATTAAGCAATGTTTTATTTATTTAAAAAAAACAAAAATGTAACTTTTAAAATCAAATAAATTATAATAATAAAGAAATTAATGTTATACAAATATTAAAGAATTTTTTTTGCTGTCATCATTGAAAGAAGATTAAATAAGCTTTTAAAAAGTGAATAGTGCCTTAGCCACAACTCAGGAATGAAAATTATTTATATAATTTACCAGTGAACAATGGCAGCCAGAACATGAGTGCTACTTCAGCTTCTTATTCAGCTATTTTGATTTTTCTAATGTTGTAACAGATGACTGAGTTTTTTCTATAAAAATAGTTGAATGAGTTTTTGCTATAAAAATCAGTCATACTGTATTGCACAACTATATGTGATTTGAAATGCCTTTTTATGAATGTTTAGCATTTATTTACTGAAGTTAATGTTCATATTTTCAATTTTTTAATGTTCCATAATTGAAAACAACTCTGAAATCCAGGAAACTCATAAACAGAGAACTACCTGTATTCATTAGACGAATACTTAATGAATACAGGTAGTTATATATGATGATAATGGTGTTCAACCTTTTTTGCTATGTGAGTTACTTTTCTATACTAAATTATTCGGTGATCTACTCTCTTATATAAGCTAGATCATGGCTCACTGTTTGACTTCCACTGATCCAAATTAATTCATTTATCTGTACTTATAAGAAAATTACTGATTTGACAATTTTGATGATAAATAAACAAACAATTGCAATCCACTTATAGTGAATTGAAAAATAATGCAAAATAATAATAAATAAAATATGTTTTCAGTTTTAATTAAATTTGTAAATAAGGAGAAATAAACAAGAGATCATCAAAAAATTGCACTACGATCGATGGGTTGAACACCACTGATATATGGCAACCACTAACTTTTAATTGTGTACAACTCACAAAGACATTATACAGTGGGTGATCGGTTAACGAACAGTTTGGATAACGAACACTTTTTGTTTTTAACACAACAAACTGTGGGACCCACGGACTGACGGAATGACAGGTCAGCCCCCGATGGCTGCGTGGTAAAGCTGTCCCACAGACTGACCGAATGACAGATCAGCCGGATGGCTGCATGGTAAAGCTGTGCCTGACCGAATGACAGATCAGCCGGATGGCTGCGTGGTAAAGCTGTGGCTTACATTCTGGAGGATCTGGCAGTCCCACTCCTCCAAATTTTCAGGAGGGATCTGGGCCTGGTCTGTTGAAACTCATCCTTCCTGTTGACTCCATCATGGGTGTTGGTCAGCCTGTGATGAAGGCAGCTCTATAAGTGGCCGCCTCCAAATAAAAATATTCCATGAGGATATTTCGGCTTAACCTAACAGAATGACAAACCTTGCGCATTCGTGGACTTATGAGTAAGGATGGAAGAAGAGTAATTTTTCCCGATTAAAATGAACTCGGAGACAATGTAAAACAAATCAAAGTTTAATTAAAGATGGTAAGAGAGAAAATTTACAATTTTTGGTCTTAGAATGAAACCCATACCAGGTTGAGGTCAATAGGCTTGGGGATCTCTACCACAACAAAGAGAGATTTTACAAATTTTTTAGTCTTAGAATGGCACTATACCAGGTTGAGGTCAATAGGCTTGGGGATCTCTACCACGACAATACTATTAATCACTTCCAAAAAATCCTGAAGGAGAGAGAAAAGCAATCGACTTATTAATCACTACCAAAAATTCCTGAAGGAGAGAGAAAAGCAATCGATATTGGACAGATTCTTTATCAGAAAATATTATAAATGAAAATGCAAGATTATGTATGTATATATTATTGTTATTACCTAATAGATGAAAATGCAAGACTATGTATGTATATATTATTGTTATTACTATAAAAATAAATAAACGTAGTAAGAAATTATATAATTTTTATTTATGTTTTTTTTTTTTATTTATGTTTTTTGGGTCTCCAGAACAAAATCAAATTCCCATATAAACCTATGGTAGATCGATGATCAGTTAACGAACAATTCAGATAACGAACATTTTCTCAGAACGGATTATGTTCATTAACTGATCACCCACTATACTAAAAACAAATACTTTTTCTCTCTTATATTGGAGCTAATCACAGGTGAAGGAGCAAATTAGGAAAGAGATTCATTGATGTGAGTATGTAATAGTAAAAGCAAAGATGATGCAAATAGCAGGAATGAATGAGGGAGGGAAAGCTCATGTCAGTCATTTGTAAAAATAAATGACTGAAAGAGCTTTGATAATACGAGATAAAAATATAAAAATGGAAAATCCGTTGTCAAATGACATCTGCTTTTGTGTGTTCTGTCTTTTGTATTACATTATTAAAGACAGAATTCTAGTTCTTAGTCAAGAAATAATTTTTTCTCAGATTAACGATTGTATATAGAATGATATATTTGTAGTTAATAATCATATAAGAATGTATGGTATAAATCAAATATCTATAAAGTTTAACGTATTATTTGGTACAACAGGAGAAAAAAAATCCCAGTGGAATTTCGACCCCCCCTTTATCTTACCCCCTAATTAAAGACTCATGAGTTCATTGGTGAAGGTCCCATGAGTGGCAAAAGCCCCATTCTCAAGTTATGGGGCCCCAAAGTTGGGGCTCAGAATTACATTTTTCTTCAGATTTTTGCAAAACTTTTATAGATAATCGGAAACTTTAAACAATTTTAGATGTATCTTATCATTCCGAATCGAATGCAATCAATTTAAATAAGCTACGACTTACCTTTATGAAGTTACATAATTTTCTTCACTTATGATGATATATTCGTTTCAAAGCTTGGTAGGATTCCCAAATATTTAATTTTTTTATTGTTTTGCATGTAAGACATCCTCAGTTATATCACATTTGTTCATTTTTCCATACTGACTAATAATAAATCAAATACAGAACTTTGAAGATCATCTTTATCAATCAGTCGAAAGGGTTAAATATGGACAGTATATATCCTTCATTAAACTTCAAGTAAATATATTTAGAATCCTACATTGTTGAAAGCATTATTCAAATTGATTTTATTCCTAATAAGATATTCTGGACTTATATTTCAGCTTTATTTTAATCAAATAACAGAATACAGTACTCAACAAGTAAAAAAACTCAGCAGTTTTCTTTCAAATAAAACTCAAATTCAAACACATGTTTATTTTTCACAATTCATTGGCCCCCACAGGCTTTACATCATGAATTGTCTTAGTGTATTGTCTAGTTCAGCGCTTCTCAAACTTTTTTCATTCATGACCCCATTTTTCATTACATTTTTTGCAACCCCAGGTATTAAATATGAAATAAAACATGCAAGTACATAAATCATTTACATACTCATTAAGATGAACACAATCAACCAACTACACTGAAAATTCATATGTTGTCATACATTAAATATTGGGAATTTGTGAAATTACATATAAACTGAAATTTAAGTGTTTGATTTAATTTTAGTGACCCCAGCATTTCGCTTTGTGACCCCAAATGGAGTCGCGACCCATAGTTTGAGAAGCGCTGGTCTAGTTAAGATCCAAGGTCTTTTTCATTATCTGCATATAACAGCTCAAAGTTTTTCAACGTTCACTTTCACAGGTTTTATAAGTTATTTAACCTTATAAAACCTGTGAAAGTGATACTGTGTAGTTATAATTAGTTACAAAAAAACTAAGTGCTTAGTTTTTTTGTAACTAATTATTCTACACAGTATGAAGCCTTAGCCCAATGAATAAGGCTGTGAGCCAAATTAATGTGAAAAATAAACATGTGTTTGAATTTGAGTTTTATTTAAAAGAAAACTGCTTTTACTTGTGGAGTACTATATTCTGTTATTTGATTAAAATAAACTGAAATATAAGTCCAGAATATCTTATTAGGAAAATAAAATCAATTTGTATAACGCTTTCAATGATTTAGGATTCTACATACATTTTACTTGAAGTTTAATGAAGGATATATATTGTTCATATTTAACCCTTTCGACTGATTGATAAAGATGATCTTCAAAGTTCTGTATTTGATTTATTATTAGTCAGTATGGAAAAATGAACGAATGTGATATAACTGAGGATGTCTTACATACAAAAACAATAAAAATTTAAATATTTGGGAATCCTACCAAGCTTTGAAATAAATACAGTATATCGTCATAAGTGAAAAAAATTACGTAACTTCGTAAAGGTAAGTTGTAGCTTATTTAAATTGATTGCATTCGATTCAGAATAAGATATGTTTAAAATATCCGATTATTTATAAAAGTTTTGCAAAAATCTCAAGAAAATGTAATTCTGAGCCCCATAACTTGAGAATGGGGCTTTTGCTTCTCATTGGACCTTCAACAATGAACTCAGAGCCTTTTAATTAGGAGGTAAGATAAAGTGGGGATCGAAATTCCGCTAGGATTTTTTCTCCTGTCGTACCTATTATTTTGATATTTTTGTATTTGAAAATTAAAATAAAATGAACAATTTTTTTACACCCACAGACAACTAAACAAGCAAATTAATTTATCTTATAATCATATTTTACCTTATGATTTGCAAGACTAATTTTGCTCGAATTTTATACTGACTTATATCATTATATATAGTGTAATTTACTTGATAAGCCAATTTTTGCATCAGATCCAAATAATATCAAAACTTTTAAATTATATTACGAAATTGTCATATATAAATTTAAGCTTGATAAAATTAAACATTTACCAAATATTGATGTAATAATGGCCCCAGTGCAGGAAGACATCATTTGTTGAAACGGAGTAATAGGCCTCGTTTTATTTGAATTCATAGTAAAATACAATTCAATTTAATCGCTTCTATAAAAACAATTTTATACGTCCTCTAGACATAGTACATTTCTTCTGTAATCTAAAAACGAATGGATAAATAGCAAAACGATTCATTAATTTATATCAACAAATTACTAGTGATATCTAAACGAAATTCTCCGATTCTCACGTCTCTGCCTCGCTGCTGATTAAGACAGCTTGTTGCCAGTTAAAATTAGGGTTGCCCGATTATTCTCGAGAAATTCTCCTTAGGTGGCGCTAATTTCTTCTGTTTTTTCCCAACTTAGGATGAATTAAATTTAAACCATGAGTTAAACTAATAAAAATCTTATCTAATCCTTGAAAAAATAAACAATCTTAAATGAATTAACATTCGCATTAACTTTTCATAAATCTAAGAAGACTTAACAGAAAGTTATAGAGAAATGCAGGAGCTTAATATGGTTTTTATTGATTTGGAAAAAGCTTATGACAGAATACCCAGGTAGGAGATATGGAGGTGTATGAGGGAAAAAGGAGTCTCCGAGAAATATGTGAGGCTGGTAATGGAAATATATGTGGGAGCAACGACTAAAGTAAGATTGTAAGAAGCAGTATGGGACTAACAGAAGGTTTTAGTATTAAAGTGGGATTACATCAGGGATCCACATTGAGTCCCTTTCTATTCAATATTGTCATGGATTTAATTACGAACAATATAAAGAGAAGTGCACCATGGAATATGCTGTTTGCAGATGACGTGGTACTATGTGATGAAAATAAAGAACATTTAGAAGTGACTTTAGAAAAATGGAAAAAGGCACTGGAAAAAAGGGGTATGAAGATAAGTAGGGTAAATACTGAATTCATGCAAATCGGAGAAGAACAAGGAAGTATAACATTAGGAATAGAAAAATTGAACAGTGTTAGGAAATTTAAATATCTGGGATCAAATATAGTTGAGGATGGAAGACTGGAAGAGGAGATTAAGCATAGGATACAGTGTGGATGGGTTAACTGGAGGAGGCTAAGTGGAGTGTTATGTGATAAGAAAGTTAGTTACAAGATGAAGAGTAAACTTTACAAAATGGTAGTAAGACCAGCCCTGACGTATGAATCAGAGACTTGGGCAGTTACTAAGTCACAAGAAAGGAAATTGTATGTAGCTGAAATGAGGATGTCGAGATTCATGTGTGGTGTAACAAGAATGGATAAAATAAGGAATGATTACATCAGAGATACAGTTAAAGTAGGCCCGGTTAGTAGGAAAATCCAGGAAGGAAGATTAAGATGGTTCGGGCATATAAGAAGGAGTGAGGAATATGTAGATAGAAAGGTCGAGGAAATGACCATTGGTGGGAAGAAAAGGAGAGGTAGACCCAGAATTAGATGGACGGAGAGGGTGAGGGAGGACTTGAGAGAGAAGGGATTGAGGTAAGAAGACGCCTTGGACAGAGATACATGGAGAGTTAGAATAAAAAATGCCGACCCCATTTGAATGGGACAACCAAGGCTTGGGAAAGAAGAAGAAAGAAGATTAACTTTTCATAAATCATTCTGATATATCAAGTTTTAGAGTTAGGCAAGTTGCTTTCCATACCAATTACAAAATAGTAGTGTAATGAGTGTAATTTAGTCATCCATGAATGTAATTCATTGAAATATGCTCTTTTTACACTATCTCTCTGAGTTATTGTGTTTGTTTTCCTGCAATGTAACTTCATTAATTTCTGCTCAAATTCTTTCAAATAGTTTCTAAGAGCACATTATTATAACTTTTAAAATTGTTTTTATCCTAAAGTGATTAAATTTTCTGAACTTCAACCAGGGAAGATAGATATTGAGGACGTAGGGGTAGTATAGGGTGTGAGTTGTACAAAATCAAAAAAAAAAAACATTAGAAAAATTATAAAAAAATTCTTTTTTTGAAACACAACGAAAAAAATTAAATTACTAAGAAATTTGGAAAAAGAAAGCAGGAAGAGATAAAGAAACATAAACAATATATTTTATTACTTTTTCTTCAGATTAATTCATCCACATTGGTCATATTAGGGTGACCATATTCTATGTACATTAAAAGGGAAAGAAAATTCTTAAGTAACTAATTTTTTAAAATTAAATCTAGTTAATCTTTAAAATTTTTTAATATGAACTATTTATATATAAGTAAAAAACGGGACAATCTGGGATATTTTATTCAAAACCAGGACAAATCTGGGGCATTTTTCAAGCCAAGTAAAACACGGGACAATCTGGGATATTTTATTCAAAACCAGGACAAATCTGGGGCATTTTTCAAGCCAGGTCAAAGACTCAAAAATCTGGACTGTCCCGGCTAATCCGGGACTTCTGGTTATTTATTTTATCTTATAGTTTCAGAAAAATATAGATATGATGTATGCTAATCTTTCACAAAAAGAATGTAATTTATGCTCATATTTGTACTATGAGCATAGATGCACGACATCTTGACATCACTTATTATATGTCATCATGTTGTCATAAATTGTAGGGTTTTGTGACGTCTTTCATCGTTACGTCTGGATACGCACATTACGATTGCGACATCATTGTCGTAGATATTGACGATAGATGGCGCTAAGCGCTAAACAATGAAGCTAAGTCATATGGGTCATATGCAACATCCTTGGTCATATACTGCACCAGGGATGGCTAATTTTTTCTATGTAAGGCAGCGGCGGCTCGCCCATAAGGGCTGCAGTGCTGCAGCCCTCCCACCAAAATAAAGACATTTTAAAATTATTATAGCTATTACATTACTATACAATTATTTTACAAAAACATATTTTTCCGTTCGTAGTATATTTATTTTTGAATTGTAGGTACTAGGTACCTCGATAGGCG
>AYEL01091373.1:0-54774 GCA_000484575.1 Olivierus martensii
TATGTATGTATAAAATCAAAATTCAAAAATTGTAACAGTATTAAAGAAAAGAACAAATTATATTGTAAATTATTTACAAATTAAGAAGAAAGTTAATTTGATTTTCGACGATTAAAATAATGTTTGTGTAAATTTATCCCGTCTTTCATTTATTTGTATATTATTGTAATTAAATATGCACAGCATTTATGTTAGTATTTAATTATGCTAGTCACAGTATTCGTCACACTCTAATTGAACGTTCACTACGGTATATACATATATATAAAAATAATATTAAATGTAATTAAGCAGAATGTAAATTTATATTGGGGATAATGTGTTATCAAAATTTAAAGATGTTGATGGTTCCCCAAAATATCTACTTTGTATCCATTTATCGTTGAATAAAATGCATGCAAGTGTTATGATTTTTTTTTTTTTTGTTTTTTTTTAACATCGAATATGAATAATATTTTACTTAGACTTTCTCTGTGAATTTAATTAAGCTGGTAATATGAGAAACCATTGTTTCTTTGAATTTTTTAATGTATTTGATGCAATGGTTCTCGCCATTTTTAATTTATTTAATAAGTTAAATGTTTATTATACAGGTTCAGTGCAAATGATATGCGAAGTAAATGATTTTATCAAGAATACAATGATTAAAAATTTCATTTTTCTTTTATAATTCCCTAATGAAATTTTTAATTAATTAAATGTGGCATTAATGAGCTCACATGATAATTTATTATTTTAATTTTAAAATTAACGTTTATTGTCTCATCGAAAATATAACCATGTTCTAGTTTTTCTGTAATTTAAATTATAATTATCAAAATGTAAGATAAATTAAATTATTAAAATCGATTATTATCCATTTATAAAATTTTTAAAAGGCAGACAAAAATAATTTCAAAAAACCAAAATCACAAATAATTCTCCGTTTTCACTAAACTGAATTTACTCTTAGCATATAATTAAAATACAATATTCAATCAAAATCTTAATTTTTTAATTATAAAATATTTTTCATACTTATTTTAAGATCGATAATATAAATTTCACAAAACAAATTTATTTTGCTCATTTAGCAATTAATTTGGTTGAAAGATTTAAGAATTAATAAAACAAAATCTAAATATTCACAGTGTAAATATTCAATCGTAATACAGTTAGTATATACGTAAAGTGACCAGATATTTTATGTTGGAGTGCGGGACATGTCCAAATAATAATAATAAATGCTTAACATGTTCGTGAGGACACCATTTTTTTAGTTCATTTAGTTGTGCGTCATTAAAATGTCTTGGATCTATCTTTTTATGTGTTTATTAATATAAAAATTACAAGAAACACATATTTCCGATAAATTAATAAAAAAAATAAAAAAAACATTTTTTCATAACAAAAAATTAACTATATTACATAGAAAATAACAGTCTCAATATAAGAAATATCAAAAATGACTTAGGCCTATATATATAATATATATGCGCACTATGTATTTTACCATGTATATACTTGTGTTTTATCTCTTTCCACTTTTTTTCCAGCCCTCCCACAAAAATCATCCACGAGCCGCCGCTGATGTAAGGCCACATTGAAAACTTTCGAACTGACACGGACTTTCCCCAAGAGAAAAAACAAACAAAATGCGGATAAATCACAGTTATTTATTCAAATATGATTATAAATTAACATAGGTATACTTAATGTGACTTCTGGAACTGATGTGAACGTAATATATCCGAAGTATTTGGTTGAATATTAGTCACTGCTAGTTTAAGGTTAGGTTAGTTTTATTACGCCGCCATATCCTCAGGGGATATTCTGTATCTGACGGCGGCCATTTATAGCTCCCATCACAGGCTGGCCAGCACCCATGATGGGGTCAACCGGATGGTTGAAGGATGGGGTTCAACAGGCCGGGCCCGGACCCCTCCTGAAAAATTGGAGGTGTGGGACCCGGATTTGAACCCGGATCCTCCAGGGTGGTAAGCCAAAGCTTTACCACGCGGCCATCCGGCCGACCACTGCTAGTTTAAACCACTTAATGCCTGAATTTTGATATTAAGTTTAAAAAAAAAATTGAAAAAGGTATTTTTTACTCTTATTTTATTTAGAAATCATACTGGATAATTGTTATTTGATTATGTGAGATATTTTTTTATTTTGTGGGTTTGTATCAAATAAGTAACATTAGGCAATACTTCAAAAGAAAAAAAGTCAGCACTTTCTGATAATTTACAAAATAAATTATGGAGGGCACTATTATTCAGGTATTTCATTTGTTTGGTATGTATTACATATGACACAATAGTCAATTGGTATTAAAAATAAATATAATAATAATAAGGGGTTAAAGGTTTTGTATCGTATATGATACTGTAGACGTTAGTGGTTAATTATTTTTGAGATACGAATCTGTTAGCAGATTTTTTGTTTTACTTTTTACTAAACTCATTGTGGAAAAACTGTACACATAGTAAGTTTAGAAAATAACGGTAGAATTTTTGCTGCATACTTCCTTAAGTTGGGAAATTGATTTTCTTTGATAGTTTTGAATATTTATACCAAATTTTTTCTTCGAAAGTATCTTTCGAATCTAAATTACTTTACAAGTCTATTATTTCTAATTGAAGTTCATTTGATACATTTTCTATATTTACTGAAAAAGATGCTGTAAAAATCGGTATTTAGTTTTCTTAGTTAAGGAATTTTTTATTTTATTTATTTATTTTGTAATATTTTGTGCGACGCGAGTTGCCCATCCCTATGTTACACCTACAGTGCTAATACTTAGATCTATTTATTGGCAATAATAAAACATAAAAATTTGATAAAAATTAAATTCCATCATATAGGATTAAACAATACCATTGGATTAAGTAAGCGGCGTTGAAATGTCCTTTAATGACAGAATATCACTATTGAATTTCATGAAAATCTGTTAATTAGTTCAAAAGTTATTAATACATCAGACAGGCAGATATGAGTCTTATCTTATAATCTTCTATTTTCTTCAGAAAGTAAGTTAAAATTAATGATAAATTGACGGATCGCAATATCGGGGATCCCTATGTTAGATGAAGACTTGGCGATCCCAATATTTTTAATTAAATTTATACCATATTTCTGTGTCATGTTATAAAATAATCTTATGATCCCAAATCCCGGGATCAGAAGTCGTATAATCCCAGGACTGGGATTATTTAAAAAATCCGGAATCCTGAGATTCGTAATTCCGGCAGTGAAGCCACAAGCGTTCACCGGCATAAAACCTCATAGAAAAAAATGGAATAGAAAGAGTCAAAATGCTCAAAGCAATTAAAATAAAATCGAATATGACGACAGGATTAATCGTATAGAAACCCTTTTTTGTTTCATCTTGGAGGACTCAGGTCCTACCCCTTGGAAAAATTTATTCATGAAATCTGAATTCAGCCCAGTCAATAACCGTCCTTACAATACAACTGATTCTTCTGTAGGAGTAGGCCTGTGGCAGGTGAGCAGGATTAAGAGCAGGACTTATTTAATTCCACTACTTACTACTCGAGAGAAAAGAAAGTGGTGTTATCTGTCGATAAAAAATCCAATATGGAATGTATTTTATTTCTTGTATCTGTGTTTACAATTTTGTTTGTTTTATTCACAATTACACAAAATCAAAGAATAATTCATTTTTTCATTGCTTATTCTACATAAAATAGAATGGTATATATTTTAAAATTTAATATATATTAAGATAATTCCATGGTGATTTATCCTTGGTTTCCCACATATTGAAGGTAGATACAATTATATTAGCCAATATTGTATATATCAGCAAGAAAAATTTACAAATCATTGAAATTGACATACAGTATTGTGAGCAGATATTGTGTTGGTAGGTTATTCTATTTATAATCATTTTAAAAATTAAACATAAAATATCAACCCTGCAAAATGCAATCTCGTAATTACAATACTACGCTTTAGCTCAATTAAATTTCTTATTAAACATCTATTTTATAGATACAAATCATAATGTTCTTTATAGACGAATAGGAAGCATTTCTACATTACTGTTATATTTTTTGGAACAAACAAATAACTCTTTGTAAGCTCTTCTGTATTCTTTACTCATGATAACATAAATGATAGGATTAACGCAAGCAGTACAGAACGCACCAATGTATCCAATGATATTTAAACCAGGCAAACTCATCTCCTTTTTAAATATTTTAACAAATATTACTGGAAAGTAACAGATAACGAAAGCCAAAAATATCACCAAAATCACTCTCAATACTTTTAAGTCTTTAGATAGTTTCTTCTTTTCTTCTTTTCTCGTGTCTTTATTCTTTCTTTTAAAAAAAAAATTCAATTTATCCCAGAGGTTATATTTTTCTTCTTTCTTTAATCTTTTCTCCGTATTTAACTTTTTTTCAGATTTTCTGACCGTCCAGAATATTCTAGAATAACAGAAGACGAAAACTAAACTAGGCATAAAAAAGCCCATAATAAAAATGAAATTTTTAGAAGATTTACCATCGATGTCCACCATAGTACAGGTACCCACTTCGGGGTTAAAAGCAAATTTCCCCCAAATTCCGAAAGCGGTGGGAGTCAGAACAGCGAAGGATAGCAACCACATAAATAAGATGATAATAGAGATGCTTAGTTTGGTATAGATCTTGGGATATATTTTCGGATGAACTATAATAACGTATCTGTTAATGGTAATGGCAATAACGGAGAGAACCGACACAACACTGTTAGAATAACGAATTAGTGGGTAAATCTGGCACAGAATATTGCTGAAAATCCAAGTCTTATGTATGAAAGTGGAGGCAGCAAGTGGAAAAGTAAACATGCAGTATAATCCATCAGCCACGCATAAACTGATGATGAAAGCAGAAGTAGCATTTCTTAATCGACGACTTTTAGCCAGAGCCACAATTGTGATGAAGTTGCCTGGAACACCAATAATGAAGAAGAGGATGCAACAAGCTGCAGCAAAATACAATAGTTCAGGAGGATACCGTTTAAATAGAGTAGTAATTATATTATTTGTTCTGTTATAGTTTCCTGTCGCTATTTCTCCAAATGATTCGTTCACATTGAAAAATAAGTCAACATTAAAAATTGTAGCGTTGATATTATTGTAATTATTACTTGATGTTTCACCTAAGCCATTCATGTTGAAGAAATGAATCGAATCAACTTGTAATTTTCATTATACACGTCTTATCTTAATAATTCGTGTGAAACTGAGCTAAAAAAACCAGGAAATTTAGGAGGAACTACACTCAACGGATATAAATTATTTTTATTTAGATTTTTTATCTAATCATTACTACGAAAATATGACGAAATCAGGAAAATTCAAATGTTTTTCCTTTTTACTTAATATATTTTATTACATTAAATTTTATTTAATTCTAATATATTAAATAGGAAATAATATGTAATGTATAAAAAAATTATATTTTCATATAACAGATTTTTTTTATTAAAAAAATTTAACAAAATAATAAAAATTGGTCTATAATACGTCACAATAGAATCACATACTATACTGCATATTAAATCTCAATTACAGTAATACACCGCTTAACGTGAAGGATACGTTCCAAATTTTCATACGTTAAACGAGGTACGTCTTTGTAAAAATATGGGATCGATGAAAAATAAATACAATTTATTACATTTTATGAAATTCATTTAATATATAACTTAGAATTACATCAATAATACAAAAGTTTGAAAAATAATTACAAAAAAATTTTTTCATCAATTTTTATAGAAAAAAAATATTTAAAATTTGAATAACGTTATAGTGAAATAACGTTAAGCGGGGTATTACTGTATATTATTTGATTTGATTAAGCAATTTTTATTTTGTTCTGATCATTTTTATAGCATTAAATACTGCCCCCATACATTATTAATAAAGTAGATAAATTTTTCTCATTTCTGAATTTCTTCACTTGTAAGATGATCGATTTACTCAAGTAATTTTTTCTTATTTACCATTCTAATATACAGTATAAAGATACAATTTCGATATATAGAATTGAATTACATTTTCTGCTATATTACTATATTTCAATTTCTGTACGTAAAATACAATTTTAAATTGGAATAACATTTTATACAGACGATTTCATTATTGTTTTAACGAATATATTATAAAAATGTCATATTTTCTGCATCGATAGCATGCACTCATGCACTTTGTCGATTAGATGCAATATAAGATTTCCATATTTATTAAATGTAAAAATAATATATAGATAAACGTTTTATATTTATATAATTCGAAATGTCATTTTATAATGTTGTATAATACATAATTTTCTCGTTATTTCCAAAATAGCATATGTTGATGGTCCGATGGCTGGGATTGTTGGGGATCGTTAATATTAAAATGATGATCTTCAATATTTCTCATCAAATTTTTAGCAATCTCCAATAGTTTTGATCAGTTAATAAATATGGATAATTATTATTCATTCATCTAGGATGACTGCAATGCTTATATTTCATTCAATCTGAATGGAAAATAAACATGTTAATAAAAACAAAAAATGAAATGCATTAAGGTGGAGTGGGGTAAGGGCGTACTTGGGGGAAATGCATTATCAGGATTTTTTTATTATAAGATAATCGAAATTTTTCTATTTGATATTGTAGATATTTCTACTACAAATTAATATCGACTTATCGACATAGATAACTCACGATGAATGATGCGAATCCAGTATTTACATCGACTTTATTTAAAAGCGTCACGTCCGAACAGCAAACGAAACTTTGACAGCATTTTAAAAGTGCAATAATTCTTAAGGTTAGGTTAATTAGATTACGCCGCCATATCCTCATGGGATATACTGTATCTGGCGGCGGCCACTTGTAGAGCCCATCACAGGCTGGCCAACACCCGTGATGGGGTCAACCGGATGGTTGAAGGATGTTCACTATACTGTCATAGTACACTATACCCCTCACATTTCACAAGAGGGACACAACCTCTGTCCCCCTGCCTGTATGTTAAAGCCGATTTCGATCGGCTTTAACAATTGCGTTATAGGCTGTTCTGGCCTCATAACGCGTTCAATTTTATTTTTTGTGTTCTACATTTTAACCTGTTTATTAGCTTCTTTTTCTAGCATATAACATGGGTCGCAGGTAAGTCAGAAAAACCAACAGGGGCGATTATTCAAAAGAAATGAACGCATGCGAACGTTGTCCGAGATGATGATTGATAAATGCAAAGATATCAATTAAAATTTTTGTATAAACCATTTTTTATTTGATAAAAAACATTTTGTCATAGTTCACTATACTGTCATAGTACACTATACCCCTCACATTTCACAAGAGGGACACAACCTCTGTCCCCCTGCCTGTATGTTAAAGCCGATTTCGATCGGCTTTAACATACAGGTTGGGGCCATCGAAAAGTAACCCGTGTAAAAGGGTTTAGGTCACTATGCCTTCGTTTAAAAAAAATCGAGGTCAAATGTCATGATGCCGGACCACGCTGCTTATATACCTAAAAAATTAGACCCTTTTCAACCAAACTGGTGGCGTAGTAGTTAAGGCGCTTGCATGCAGAACTGAACATTGTGAGTTTGAGTCTCATTTACGGATTTTTTTTCAAGTGAATAAATTAAAATATTATTAGCAATAAAACTTCAGATAAAAATCAAGTTTTTTTGTCATAGTTACGTATGGGATAGTAGCAACTCCTCGAATTGCTACTATCCCATACGTAAAGAGGCTTTGAGCGCAAATGGATATTTAGATATCACCCTACGCATAGTGAATTACGGCAATTAGAGAGTGAGAGAGATAAAGCGAGAAAGAGATCGAACAATAATTGAAAAGTGATTTTCCCAAATTGTAACTATGACAAAAAAAAAACTTACTTTTACGTTGAAGTTTTATTGTTAATAATATTTTAACTTATTCACTTGAAAAAACAAGGTATACAAGCGAGACTCGAACTTACAAAGTGCTGCTACGCAGGCAAGCGCCTTAACCAGTACGCCGCCACTTTTTACGCAACTTTTTAGGCATATAAGCGGTGCGGTCCGGCTTTATGACATTTGACCTCGACTTTTTTTATTAACGAAGGCATAGTGACCTAAACCCTTTTACACGAGTCACTTTTCGATGGCTCCCAACCTGTAGGTTAAAGCCGATCGAAATCGGTGGGACGGAGTTGTCTTCTCAAACATTTCAAGAGTTCAATTCTTGTTTCTTTAACAAAGAATAACTCTAAAACGAAATAATCTATCTTAATGCGGTAAAAAGCATTTTTTAGTAGATTTGTTCCTAATTCTGCTAGTGCCAATTAGGCTGCGTAAATAAACTTCAAACTTTTTTAACTTGCACGTACGCTCTTACCTCGTTTCGGGTTAAGTTATAGCTGACATTTTGTACGATTTTGTCGCAATTTAATTTTTCAAAAAATGATTAAACGATAATAGGTGTGCAATGCGATTGTTAACGACTCTGCCAAATATCTATACGATAGGTTGAAATACCTTTGTTTAAAGTCCAACTTTGTAAATCCGCTCTGCATTTACCCCACTCCATCTTATATTTCTTTTTTGTTAACAAAGAAATTTCGATATATACTTTGTTTTGGAATAATTAAAGATAAGGGATTAACATAATATGTTAAAATCCTTTGTAGACATATTATACATCTACAAAAGCTTAATTTCTTTATTGAATGCCGCAAATATATTTTCATGCAAATATCAAAAATTTAAATTGATGAATGTATAGGGTTAATTAATCTTCAAATTTGAATTTAATGCCTTAACTATTATGCTAAATTTTATAAAATTCAATCAAATATTTCAAAAGTTATTAATCAGGGACAAAAGTTTTAATGTATTATTTTTAAGTAGTTAAAGCTAGAGAAGTCAAATGATGCAATGTTCAGATTATTTTTAATGGCAGAAATAATTATCAAATTTTATGAAAAATCTATTATTTGTTCAGGAATTAATAGAGATGCACAGCAGAAAGCTAGCATAAAAAACTTATAAGTTCACTTTTCTCCAGAAAGAAACTTAAAATAAGACGAAAGTTAGAATCGTGGTAACACGGGTAATTTGATATACAGTATCAGTTTAAACTTTAAACTTCTGATAGTAAGGTCATTTAGGAATAGTTTAAATGTCATATACTGGATTATAATAAATTGCATATGATGAGAAAATACAATTTAAATTCAATTTAAACTGTATTTACTCATCGGTCGATCACAATACATAATTTTTATTATAACATCAATTTACTCCATTAACCGCCAAGATTTAAAAATATATACAATATAAAGCTTAATTTTTGAAATATAAAGTTTTTAATTCTTCAATGTTTCAAATTTGTTAAAAAAATTATACATAATAAAAATTATTATATTTTACCAAAAACTCTTTTGGAACTACTTGTAGAAAATATAATATCTTCTAATGATAATAATAAATATTAATATAAATATTACTTTTCTAAGAATATATTTCGATACAGATCAATAAAAACTGAGAAGGAAAAAATTCAAGTTTTAATTTTTATAAAAATACAAATTCAGATATAAACTTTACTTACATTTACACATTTACAGCAATAAAACTTTCATAATATAATTTTTTTAAAATAATTTTGTCCAATTGAGTTCGAAATTTTTTCAAAAATTCAACACTGTTTTAAAACATAAAATCAAAAAACTTATTTAAATTTAAAAGAGTTAAAACACAATATATAAAATTTACGTTTCCAATATTTATTTAGTTGAAAATGTTTTATTAACAAATCATTACCTCACATCATTATATACAGTATTTTAAAAAATTGGTCGAAATCAGTCCAGTAATTCTCAAAATATAAGAAAATATTCGTATGCATAATAGAACTTTACAAAACATGTTCCTGTGTATTTCTAGATGTGAATGAAAATCAACATATATCATTTAATCTCATTCATACGTACTGTACATAAGCATGAGGCTTCTTACTCAACACAATTATCACATTTTATTCAGGAAACGTGAAAGACAATCATAAACTTCGATTCGAATTTTTTCACGATTATCATATTTACATATATTCATTCGTCTATGCCACTCATCTGATGCCATTCTATGATAAAGTAAAAATAAATTTCGTTATTAGTAAATTATAATTCATTTTCAAACACTTACTCTATGAAATAATGCTATTTTATGAAATATGATTTTTTAAAAAATTATTTATATCAAAATCATATAATGTGCAGTCTGTTTAACTTCTATTAAATCCAGGAATACATTTTATAATGATATAAAATAAACGATCATACATAGGATATTATTTATAAACGAGTATTATGCGATTTAGAGCTGCTATTAATTTTTATTGAGCCAACAAATAACTCTTTGTAAGCTCTTCTATATTCTTTGCTCATGATGACGTAAATGATAGGATTAATACAAGCTGTACAATAAGCACCAATGTATCCGATAATATTCAGTGCAGGCAAACTCATTTCCTTCTTAAACAGTTTGACAAATATAACCGGAAAGTAGCATATGATAAAAGCCAAAAATATCACTAAAATCACTCTCAATAGCTTTAAGTCTTTAGATAATTTACGTTTTCCTTCCACTTTTCCTTCTTTATTTTTTCCCATGCAATTTAACTTATTCCAAGCATTTCTTTTATCTGTTTTTAGTCCTCTTCTTGTATTTAACTTCTTCTCAGATTGTCTAACGATATAAAATATCCTGGAGTAACAGAATAGAAAGACTAAGCTGGGTAAAAAGAATGCCATGATGTAGATAAAAGTCTTGGAAGATTTACCATCGACTCTAACTATTGTGCAAGTACCTACTTCAGGATTGAAAGCAAATTTTCCCCAAATGCCAAGAGCGGTTGGAGTCAAAATAATAAAAGATAGTAACCAGATGAATATGATGATGATAGAGATGCTCACCTTGGTGTAGATCTTGGCATAACTTTTGGAATGAACTATAATAACGTACCTGTTTACTGTAATGGCGATAATGGTAAAAAGTGACACTGCAGCATTTGAATAACGAAGCAATGGGAAAATCACGCATAAAGCATTGCTGTAAATCCAAGTCTTGTATATAAAAGTAGAAGCTGCCAACGGAAGAGTAAAAGACAAGTACAGTCCATCAGCCACACACAAGTTGATAATAAAAGCAGAAGTAGCATTCCTTAATCGAGGACTCTTAGCTAGAGCAATAATTGTGATGAGGTTGCCTGGGACGCCGATGATAACGAAGGCAATACAACAGGCAGCGGCGAAATATAATAATTCAAAAGGATATTTTTCGAAAAGTGCAATTTCGGTCCGGTTATAATTTTCTGTCGTATCATTCTGAAATTCGTTTGTATTGAAGAACCAGATGAAAGTTGTGCTATTAAACTCGTTATAACTGCTGTTTGACATGTCTTCGTATGAGCTGTTCATTTTGAGAGTTGAACAGACTTGTTTAAAATCATGAAATAGAAAATGAGCAAAAGAAATATGAGTCATATCTAAAAGGAAATACTTAAAACGGAAGTAAATTACTTTCATTTAATCTTCCCAGTTTTAGTAGTACATAGAAAATATGACGAAATTTTCGAGGAAATCAGGAAAAGATTTTTTAATCAATAAAGTTATTTTACTGAAAACTTTTTTAAGCATCGTATTCATTTTTATTTTTATATTAATATAAATGTGATATTTTAAAAGTGTTAGTTATCAGTTTGATAAACAGTATTTTTCGAAGTAATAAAGTATGTGTTTAGTTTGTTTCTGAGGAAATCAGTACAGTATATGAAGAGTTATCCAATTAAAATACAAACCAGTTTTTTTCAAGTTATATATTTTATTTAAAGGAATTTAAAAAATTACACGATAATAGCATATATTAAGTAAGAAAAATTGTTAATTTTAATTACAGTATATGCTAAAATGCCCATCATATTCTTATAAATACGCATTTATTTGTTTTATTGTTTCTACAATTCAATTGATCATTTTCAATTACAAGTTGAATATTTCGCTGGATTTATTTTAGTTAGAACCGGAAATGCCAATTTAATAGGACAGTTGCTCCTATATAAATTTGAATAAAGGACAAAAGTATCTTTTTGTCCCTGTGTTATTTTATATTAAGAATGCGAACATTATCTATAAATGCGAATACAAACATTTAGTTTAAATAAAAATATCTTTTATTTGCAATCCCTATCAAAATTGACTTCATTTTTGTATAATCCTTTGTGAAAAACTATATAAATATTTGGATATTGATAACTCCTGTACCCATGGCAATACAATAATTAGAAGTCAATTCCGCTAGAATTAAAAGTAATGTGTATGATGGACGGAAAAATTTAGAAATTTACAGATAATAAATAAATATTCTATTTTTAAGTAAATGATATATTAAAATACATAACAAAAATAACTTAACATACAGTTCCATAAAAAAAATCTTTATAAAAAGCAACTAATGTGATGCCTTCTGAAGGGCAGAAAACAATAAAATTTTCCAAAAGAACGATTATTTTCTAAAAATTAGTTTTTTCTGAACGTAGTAGTATTATCGAAAAATATAAAATTTAATATTATAAATATAAGTATTATGCAATATAAAAAGACTGATCTTGACTGAACAGGTGCGATAACTACTTCAAGCTCGTTGGTGTTACTTATATGGCGTCATCTATCGGAGAAGAAAGAAAACAATATGATGAACATGGTGATGTGAGTTCAAATATAATACAGTACTGTGTATTGTATATATCATAGGTGTTTGGATAGAATTTATTATATAATATAATAACATGTATATTTATTATATACATGTTAACATTTTAGGAAAAAGCTTTATTTTAATTAATATAATATAGCGTTTACAAATACAATATTGATATAATAATCCCACCAAAAACAAAAATGTGACGCCAACATGTTACCACTCGGCCATCCGGCCGCCAGTAGTTCCACAGTTATTATAAGATACTTCAGGAAATTGGAGGTCCACCGTTTTTAATTGGATGAATAGTCGGCCGGATTGGCCGCGTGGAAACGCTTCGGCTTTTCACTCTGGAGGACCCGGGTTCGAGTCTCGGGTCCCAGCGGTTGAAAATATTTATCATGGGGTCCGGGCCGGCCCATCGATCCCCCATCCTCCACAATCCGGCTGACCCCTCCGCTGGGGTGGCCATCCTGTGGAAGGGCTTGTTTCGCCCCATCACTTAGTATTCTCCCTGAATGGAAAGTGGCGTCATCTGTTAACAAAAAAAATAGGCCGGGCCCAGACCCCTCCTGAAATACTGGAGATGTGGAACTGGAATCATAGTAAATATTAAAAATGCAGATAAAACTCATTTAAAATGACCTGGTAAATTTTGGCGCCGAATTGTAGCGCCAATATATTGTAGCGATCGGTGGCCTTAACTAACTGCTTACCACTTTTGGATGAATATATAGAGTTAATTAAATTCATTTCAAATTTATCATTAACATTTTGATTACACTGATAAATTTTATAAAATTCCATTAAGTAGTTTAAAGTTTTTTGTCAACAGATGACGCCACTTTCCACTCAGTAAGAGAAGTGGCGGGGCGAAACAAGCCCTTCCACAGGCTGCCCACTCCTGCGGCATTCTAGTAGAATACTATGTGACGGGACGAAACAAGCCCTTCCACAGGCTGCCCACCCCTGCGGAGACGGGGCGAAACAAGCCCTTCCACAGGCTGCCCACCCCTGCGGAGGCGGGGCGAAACAAGCCCTTCCACAGGCTGCCCATCCCTGCGGAGGGGCTGGGCGAAACAAGCCCTTCCACAGGCTGCCCACCCCTGCGGAGGGGTCTTTCTGGTAGAATACTATGTGGTGAGCGAAACAAGCCCTTCCACAGGCTGCCCACCCCTGCGGAGAGGTCAGCACTTCCACAGGCTGCCCACCCCTGCGGAGGGGTCAGCCGGATTGTGGAGAACGGGGATCAACGGGCCGGGCCCAGACCCCATGATAAGTATTTTCAAGGGGTGGGAGTCGAGATTCGAACCCGGGTCCTCCAGAGTGGAAAAGCGAAGCGTTTCCACGCGGCCAATCCGGTCGACAGTAGTTTAAAGTTATTACAAAAAACTCTTCGAAGTTTAAAATTCTGTTATTTTTAAATGATTGCGGTTTAAGTGTTTCCTGTCATGGTTTTACCCCATTTTCCATATCATATACAGTACGCGATAGGACATTTCAATGTCTATCAGGCGCCGCCCAAATCTCAGTTGGGGTCAGTCGTCAGATGGAGAATGGGTTCAACGACCCGTATTCTGGACCCTTTAACTGAAAGATCCGGGAATTGAATCCGGATCGTCCAGTTAAAAAGTTACTTGATGTTCCAACGAAATAAACTTCGACAACACGAGAACTGCTACTAAATTTCAGAAAAATCCAGTGAATAGTTCAGAAGATATTAAGAGAATATCTTAGAAGTGTGAACATCCGCCATTTTTAAATGGTTAAAGCTAGAAAATTAAATGATGCCACGGTGAAGAATGCCTCATAAGATCTCTATGCTGCTTGACAATCCTGTATGTTATTTCCATTAATAATTTTTAAATTAATGATCGAGTTTTCATGAAACTTGGTAGTGAAATTTTGCCATTAAAAAGCATCAGCAATTTTGCCATTTCATCTTCAGCAATAAAGTAAGGTAAATTTCTCTATTTGCTGAGATCGAAAACGTTACAATTTTTTAAAATAAATTCTTTTAATCCTTATAATAAACCGGATTATTATTTATTGCTGTAGGAAGACAGAAAATATTAATTATTGAAAATTATAATCTATTTTTCATTTAAAAAATAATGATCATTTTAATTTACATACTGAAATAAATTCAATACAGTGTCACATTTTTAGGTTTTTACTTGACAAGTTTTAATATCTATGGTAGCTGGGTAATAACTTAATACACTGTAACTCAAAAACTTGCCATGTAAAAGCGTGAAAGTGAAACTGTATTGAATTTATTTCAATATTTAAATCTCATTTTTCGACATTGGGGTATTTATGTTTTTGATGAGATATCAATACTTTTCATTAAGTTATTATATTAAACAAACACGCTAAATAAATAATAATCTAAGATAGCTAGATTATAAAAATTATATAAATCAAATTTTCCAAGATTATTTATAAAAGAAATTCAACAATTTTAAACTTTTTATTGTCGAATGATTTTTTTAAAGTTTAATGTATATCACAAATTATAAACATCGATGATCTCAATAGGGATAATGTCGCCATCTATCGGGTAGAAAGGAAAACATATGACAAGGTTAGGAGAAAATGATAACCTTCAAAGCAATAGAAAAAATAAGAACAATTGACTATTTGTTTTATATAATTTTGCATAGATTAATACTTTAAATAATAAATTCGATTAAAAGTAACCTTAAGCTTTCAAAAATAAGATTGATTTTACTAACCAATTTTTAATGATGTACAGAATAAATTACGGCTTTTATTACGATAACTGTAGTTTAACCATCGATGGTTTTAACCTTGGTTTAACAAATATCCTGATATTGAAATAAAATCCAAACATCTAAGTTAAGAATAAGAAAAAATTGTTTTCCAAAGAAACACTTACCTTGATTACTAAATAATTACATTTTTTAATTTTCAGTTTTATATTTTTTTATTTATTTTTTGTTATAATCAAGTACTAAATTTAATTTAAGAGGAAATATTTAATAATAATTAATTGATCATACTATATAGTGTATATTCTACACAGGTAATAAATTAAAAAAAAAAAAAATTATGATGTAGAAAATCTCTCTCTGTATCAGAAACATTTAGAGAAAATGTGAGGCTCAAAGCAGCTAATATTTTTGAGGCCCTTCAATAAAATTAACAAATATACAATGGTTAGTGTACAAGAAAACACTGATGGAGAACTTCAAATTTTGACAAACACTGAGGCTCGAACAGTATATAAATATACAAATATTTTTTTTCTAACATAATGAATTATAAATTGAGGCCCTTAAAATTGTGAGGCCCGCTCCTCTTGCCCTACTCTGATAGGCCCTGCTCTATATATATAATTCTATATATTATATATAGATAAATATAGGATCTATGTTACTGATCTAATAATTAATTATGTTTATCAAACATTACATTCAAAACCTTTGAAGTTTCAATATAAGGATTTATTTATTTTTTATTTCGTATAAATTGTTTTTAATTAAGGAATTAATTTAATAAAAAAAATTATTAAATTTGCATATATGTTGCAATTTATCTATTTGTTTTTGCTATATTAATAATTTAATTATATAAAAATCTTTTAATAAAAAAAAAGTATGGAGTGATGTTGTTCTCTATTGAATTTCATAATAAATTGAAACCATTCAAGTGTCAGTCTAATTAATTAATTAGATTTTCTAAATTTGCTGATATGTTTGAATTTTACTAAAATATTTCTTTTCACGTGTCTACTTTTATTGTAGTTCGCAACATTTCTTGATGCTTCGTTAGACAAATTTCTCCTGATTATCGATTTAGTAATTATAACTTTTCTCCTCCAAAGTAATTTTTTTCCTTCTTCCTTTTCGTCATTAAAATAAAGATTTATTGCGATAAGTTAATAATGAATTAATATTTATTAATATGCCATTAAGTTCTTAGAATAATAAGTTCTATAAATCAGGAGTATTTTGTTATTTGTTATAACAGTAAAATGTTGGTTTACAAATGGAAAAACGTGTAGGCGTTACTGATGACGAAAAACTTAGTCAAATATCCGGTGATGGCATCGATATTTGCATTAGTAACGTTAAAAATCCGTGACGAATTTAGTTTTAAAACAAATGTTTCTGTCGTTTAAAACAGATTTTTCCATTAAATAAAACTTTCAACTCGTATCAGCGAGAGTCGATGCATAAATCAAATTTTCTTGTTTATTTTGGAGTTCCGGACGAATAAAGTACGTTTCCAACTGAGTAGTTTCAATGTCTTTTTTGTTTCCTTCACAACATTAATTAGGTTTTAAGAATGAAATTCAATAGGTTACTCTCTTTCCCAACTTCCTTTCTCCTTTGAAATTTTATATGTACGGTATATAAATCAGCGCTCGAATTAAGAATGTGAGGAACGGAATTCTCTTATTAAATTTTTTGAGCAAAAATTCCTTTCAAAATTTAAGTAAAAATGTTTATATGAGTGTCACACTATCGTTTAAATGCATAAGCTAACATAGAATAATTTTAAACGTACCGATAGCTTGAAAAGAGAACTCATCGATGAAACAGCATCAAAAGGCAGAATTATGATGTTATAAATCACATTAAAATAGCAGAATTATAATGTTTTATAGAAAAAGCTGTGATTTGTAATCTTTTTTTTCAGTATTTTAATAATATATCTTAATTATGCAATCTATAATTAATAAACATCATATGTGATGTTTATATTTTTAAGCCATTTCGATCTTTTCATTCTAAAATAGTATAAAACTATATATGAATAAAACTTAACTGTTGTTAGAATGCTAATAAATATTATCGGATTTGAATAAAATTCATATATTTTATGGGATATGCATCGATGGGGATACATAAAGAATTAAATTAATTGAAAATGATGTACATAGGTTTTAACGTTACTAATGTAAAAATTTAATCACGTTTTGAAGCAATATCTTCATAAATATTACTCGACTTAAATGAAATTTTTAAATATTATTGAGAAGAGAATTAATCATTGAAAACACAGATTAGTTGATACAGATGGAACACTTCGCTTATTCGAAAGTGCTGCCACTATTGGCAGTTGGCGTTACTCCATGTATTATTACAGGTATAGCTTTTATCTAACGATACATTTTGTCTGGCGGCAGCCACTTATAGAGCCGCCATCATCACAGGCTGACCAACATCCGTGATGGGGTCAACAGAAAGATTGAAGGATGAGTTTCAAAGGGCCGAGTCCAGATCCCTCCTGAAAAATTGGAGGAAAGACTCCCGGTTCATCCAGAATGGTAAGCCACAGCTTTACCACGCAGCCATCCGGCTGACCTATCATTCCGTCAGTCCGCCGGTCCCACAGTTTGTTCTGTGAGATGTTCGTTAACCGAACATAAAAATCTTTCGAAAAAGTGTTCGTTATCCAACTGTTCCTTAACCGATCACCCACTGTATATTAATAGCGAAACGTGGCTGGTTGGCAGCAGTCGAACTATTATAACAAACTCCTAATAGTAGGGTATCATTAGAAAGATCTAATCATCACTGAGACAGCCAAAAATCTCTTTTCGTTATTAATAATTTAAAAATTAACGAATAAAAATTAAATTAAAACCGTATTTCCGAAGTGTGGCGTCATTTGTTAACCAAAAAAATGCCCGCTGTTTAGTACTTACACAGTTGGAAACGGCATAAAACTGCATGGCAAAAAAGAAACAAAAAAGTTTCTTAGATCCAATGCTTTCAACGAATTTTCAGAAAGGTTTTGTGACAACTCTATGCTTTAACTGATAGTTAATTCCAAATAGGTATGGATGGTCTGTGATGGGAACTGGAATGTTCTGCCCATGGTCCCGCCAATTAGTAATCTCCATTTGGAAAACTGCATAAAACAACAAAGAAAGAAGAATAATCTTATATATAAAACTAAACGAAAAAGTAATACATAAAAGTATTAATATTATTTTATACTAATATTACTTTATAACTTTAACTATTGTTGTTACTTTTCTACTTTTACTTTACTAACTAATTTGTTACTAATTTATTATAATTTACTTTTAACTTTACTAATATTGTTTTATAATTTTATAAAACAATAAATTTCTTGTAAAAATTTCAAATACAGGATAATAAAGTACTGTTTATTATTCATTCCACTTTTGGTTTTACCAATTATTTCTTTATTCTTATTTATTTAATTGTCTTTTTTTTTTTCATATTTTACACCTCACTAATCAAGGGATTCCTGTATACAGTATATATATATATATATAGGAATCCCTTGATTAGTGCGGGTTTGAATAATGCAGTTTTGATTAATGCGCAAAAAAATTGAGACTATCCCTTAATATATGCGGTGCCAAATTTGATTAGTGCGCTTTAACAAGTGCGAATTTTTTTTGCAAACTCTTTAAAGCATGGCTGTTCAACCCGCGGCCCACTGCTGCAATGAATGCGGCCCAACATAAAATCATAAAAACATTGACATTTTTATGTACTTTTTTTAAATTCGCCGTAACATCATAAAATATCCCACTAAGAAAAAGAAATTTCATTTTTTGTACTAAAAATGTATAAAAAAAATAATGAATTTAATGAAGTTTTTATTACTTAAATACCTATCTACATTTCCTATTTCCATTTTCTAAAATATTTCTTATTAATAGGCCTACTATAATGTTTTTATTATCATAACACGAATTAGGCATAATCCTCGTTTAAACTTAGGCAAACCACTGAATGTTTTCACTAAATCACGTGACCATGACGTCAAGTGAATTTCGTCCATTGGATATAAAATGACATTTCTTGGCTTCTGATTATTTTTTTCGTATACCCGGTTTTATGTTATATCTTGTTTATTTGAGTTTGTTAAAATGGAATTGGACTAGGGTTATTTGATTTCTTTCTGTATCAAATTATCTTACATGTTCTTCGTCAGTCTGTATAGTAATATTGCTGTGAAACATTTATTATTTTTGAGTTATTATATTAATAAATTTATCTTTCCAATAATTCATTTTAGAAATTCATTAATAGTGCAACTTTTAATAAAAACCACGTGCAGAATTAACTAGTGCGAATATCTGTAATTCTCCTCAATTAGTTTTACCAAAATTAGTAGGGCCTATCTTCAAAATTAGTTTTAATCATTTCAACATCAGTCAATAATAGTTTATTAAAATCAAATCTAATTTTGCCTGATTTGTAGCATTTAATTGCTTCTAACTAGTATTGACTGATCGCTATTTCTTGAAACTGGTTTAGACTAGGCGAAATTAATTTTGCCTAATAAAATTTGTTCTATTCAAGCAATACTAGTTATGCCTAAAACTTTTAGGCAATACTAGTTCATATTATATGTTATACATATAAGAGGCGACGCTGATTTTTAGCTTTTGACATTTTAGGAGCAGAACAGTTACTAACAGACAAGAGATAATCAGAGTCATTTGGCCTGGCCCCAGAGCCAGAAATATCCTCAAAAATTTATAAAAAGAAACATGATATAAAGGTGATTGAAAAAGTTTATATGAAAATAACTAGTCTGGACCCCTCCCATCTTTCTGAAATCCCGCTATTGTTGATATCTGAATATTTGTATATTTAAAGGAAAAAACTACAAAAAATAAGATTTCAATGGGAAAAAGTTTAACAATAGTTTCATATAAAAAAAGTAAATATACATAATTATTTATTTACCTATTTAATGATTATTTTCAATTTTTAAATTATATAATGACACAGGGGGAAATTATCTTGACATATTTCCGATTATGCAGGGAAGCAAAATCCCTGCCATTCTCGTGGAACAGGAGATTATGATAATACACATAGTTTGTAAAACAAAGTGATTAAATCATTAAATTGACACAAATTGCATCAAAATATAAATAGTGATATTAAAAATTATGATAATCTTCATAAATAATAAGAGCTATTTATAATAGCCTAAATATATTTCAAATGCTGCACATTAATATTTTATAATCAAATAATGCATTTACATAAAAGGCAGTTCTTAATTTCGTGAAATCTATAATTTTTTATGTTGATATTTTTTCTGAATGTGTAATCTTGTATCATGGAAGCCAAGTTGAATCTGGTGGTCACTCATGATTTATTGATATAATTAAATTTATAAGCGTATATTCATATTATATGAGAAATGTTAGAAATATTAAAAATTTTGTTTATAATATTAGATAATTAGATAATGCAATAAATAGAAAATAAATAAAAGATAATATTATAAATAGATTCTCTAAATGAATTTGGACCAAATTAACATTTCCTAATTAAGAATGATTGTTTAAAAAACAATTAATTCAAATATTGGATAGTTGTGATATAACGTTTCTTGCCATTTTTAATTCTTCATTAAAAAAAATTGTTT
Source organism: Olivierus martensii (assembly GCA_000484575.1). Taxonomy (NCBI): domain Eukaryota; kingdom Metazoa; phylum Arthropoda; class Arachnida; order Scorpiones; family Buthidae; genus Olivierus; species Olivierus martensii. The sequence goes on from AYEL01091373.1 coordinate 21,144, forward strand.
GCTGGTATTACATGGAAGAAAACGTGATAAAACAAACGAAGAAGTTTCTTCGGTTGACTGTTAATTCCTTAAATTTCTGTCAAGTTCAACCAAACGACCGTTTCAATACCATTGCTAAACGACCACTAGTGATATTGATTTTCCTACAGACAACTATTTCACTTTGGATAAGACGCAAAGTAACATCTGGATTGAATCTTTCCTTTAATCGGGAAAAGACAATGTCAGGAATGTTGTCATCAACTAGATGTATCTTAGACTTCGGCACTGGAAAACATATTACTAATTAAAAGTTTATATTTACTTATACGGTATTTTAACTAATGTTAAATTACTTTAAAAAGAAGAAAGCAAATACATTTATAAGAAAAACTTTTCTATCAAACAATTAATTTCTTAGTTTCTTCTTGTTTATATAGAAATACATTTCGATTAATATCGTACAAATACTGTATTCTGAGTATTTTATTAACATTTAATAATTATTGTTGTTTAAATAGAATTTATTCGAAAAATGACAAAATTCTTAGTATCAAATATTTATATTCAAACGTAATTATCACATTTAATTAAAATTTGTTAAATAAACGTAATGTAAGAAAGAAGATGACGTTCTGTAAAACAGAGCTGAGAAAACTCTGGTGATTGAGTAAAATATAATTGCATCTTTCAGAATAATGTTTAATATTAATAAACATTCAAAAAGACTGTTCATTAACATTAAAAATTATACATTTCACAAAACCAAAAAAAATGTGTTTTTTTATGTCAATTCAATATTTGATTATAATAGTAATATGCAATATTTGAAATATAAGCTTAATAATTATAAATAACTGTTATTATTTATGATAATTATAGCAATGTTCGATATGATTAAATTATTTATATTTTGCTGCTATTTAATCAATTTATTTTATTTTTTTTCAAAATTATGTGTATTTTCTTAATCGCTGATTCCTTGGAGGTAGCGAGATCAATTACCCCTATGCGTGTTTGGATAGGGAGCAAAAGAAAGTTTTCACTATGTTGTTTTGTAATTTAAAAAGTGAAAATGATCACTTTAAATTACAAAATAAGCAAATAAAATATTATAATATGAGTAAATAACAACTAAAAAATAATCATTTTTTTTTAAATTACTAATTAGTATATTCATTTTTTAAAATTTAAATTTAATATATTTCTGTGCATATTGTTATTTATATGAACAATGGTCTTGAGCAGCAAAAACAGCAACAACAGCCAAACTATGACACTTAACTACTGTTATATTTTGAAAATATCATCTATATATATATATTTTTTTTTTTGCATATTTTACGCCCCCTTTCCAATCAGGGAGATTACTAAGGGGGCGGGGTCAGTTCCAACCACGGGCTGCACTCACACCCGTAGAGGGGGGCCGAATGGTGAAGGACGGGATCACCGGGCCGGGCCAGCACCCCGAAAAAAATCCGGGACGCGAACCCGGGTCCTCCAGCGTGGTACGCCAATGCGTTACCCTCGAACCCGGGTCCTCCAGCGTGGTACGCCAACGCGTTACCACTCGGCCATGGCCACCCTGCTTACAAGATTAAGCCAGCCCTGGTCCCAATAAATTTTAAAGTTATAAGGTTTGGGCAATTTATTACTCCGCTTCGGACTCTAATTTTCGCGCTAATTAACCGTCCTTCTAGATGGTTCTCAACCGCTGTGCCGCGGCACACTAGTGTGCGCCAAACTTTTGACGGTGTGCCGCGAAAATAAGAATGAACTGTATGTATATATAAGAATTGTATGAATCATATATATTAATAGTGAAATGTGATTGGCTGGATATTCCTTTTGCAGTCGAACCACTGTACCGATTCCTATAAGTAGGGTATCATTAGAAAAATTTAATCCTCGAATTTCTGCGACAGCCAAAATTTTTTTCGTTTTTCATAATTTAAAAATTAAGGAATAAAAATTAAATTAATATTATAGTTTTTCTAAAAAGACTATATATATTAAGACGTTGCATATTCGGCTTTGTACATCCTTATACTTTTTTATTACTTAGCCCAAAAAAGTAATTCAGATATCAATCGTCGCAGGATTTTACTGTATGTGGTTGTGCTTCTTAAGTTTTTTTTTAATTGTACCTTTGATTTCTCTATAATTATCAAAAAACCAATTTATGACAAAGTTTCAAAAATTACCGATAGATGGCAAGATGTAAATCATCCGTTCGACATGACGTCTCATATTTTTCTTTGTTGATTAGGAAGGCAATTAGTTATAAAATCAATTGATACAGAAATTTTGTATAGCTATGCACAATTTTTTTAACTTTTATTTTGATCTTTGATCTATCCATAATTGTCGAATACCTCCAACTACTGGTAAAATTTTATAAGTTTTTCAATAGATGGAGACACTTATTCACAATACCTGACGAACTTAGATCTCAACCAAGCCGGACCCAGCTAAAAAATTAGAGGTTTGGACCAGATTCTCTCGAAAAATTGGAGATGTAGGACTCGGATCCTCCAAGGTGCTAAACAGCTGCTTTATTACGCGGCCAATTTTCTGTTATTTTTGACGATTTATATCACGCCAAACAGTTAGTAATACAATAGTTTAAATTATAAAAATAATATCTTTTTTAATGTATTTACTTTAGCTGTAAAATAAAATAATGTGGAGTGGGGTAAGTGCACAAGGTTTTTACAAAGTTGGACTTTAAACGAAGGTATTTCAAACTGTTCTAGATTAATTAGCGCATAAAAAATTGTGGGATGATGTCCAGGCCTGGGGAATTTTACTCTATCATCCCCCTCCTCTCGTCAGCCCTGAACCCATATGCTACTTCAAAGAAACCGGATCAGTGCAAACGCCATATTTAACTGGAGGAATGAACTGTCTGGAACGGACCACGTGAAAAATTATTAATTAAAAGGTACTAGGAATGGATCAATAATCTTTAAAAGTGAAAAATTAAACCTGTTTTATGAAACTATATCCTATTGGAAGTATCATACAATATATATGTACTATAAATCAAGGCAATAAGACGAAAAACTAGATTGATTCCATGATAAAGTATTTTATAGTATATGAATAAAAAACATAGACATCATATTTATGTTAATGTAAAATTTTTTATAAATACTGAAACATCAATTTTTTTGATAACGGGATGATTGCAATTTCTATACTAGGTTTGAATAGATACTGTATTTCCTTTACATATTTATAATTTTCATCAGCATTGCCATTCTAAAATTCATCTTGGTCTCTCTACATCCGTGATAGGTCTGTTAATAGATGAAGACATGAATTGACAAGTTGAAACTTGAATCCTTTTGAAAAATCTGTAATAATGGAATAGATTCCAGTTTTCCAGATGAAAGTCATTGTGGCATATAGAAATCACTATGTTAGAGCTAATAAAATCAGAAGATTGCAGGAGATTTAAATTTAAGAAAATTATCAGGAATTTTAATTTTAAAATATCAATAATAAACTTTTCGTGACTATTGAAAGATGTGTAATTTGGTGAACCTTAATAAAATAATTGAATAACTATTTTAATTAGCATAATTTTATAGTTTTAAAATTGAATTCAATTTTTGGATAAAAATTGGAGATGTCTGGGAAGAGAGAAGTAGAAGGATCGATTTCGTCGAACAATAGTGAAACTAAATCGCTTTTTGTCAAACAATAAGACAACATGATCGCCTCTCGTCAAATAATAAACAAAAGTTCATTCTCCGAGTAGAAGGCCATAGATAGTCATGACAGAGATTAAAAAAGACATTCTATAAGAAAATTGGAGAAATGTAACAGAAAAGGGTAAATCCGTGTGCCGTTCCTCAGTGATCATCCATCAATTCTCCTATCCTGGATCCCTGCGACATTTACTCACGATCCTTATTCGAAAATATGCTAATATTTCGAACCAAATATTTTTTTCGGCCATCCTCTGTGAGATCTTCACTAAGTAAACTATTTTATTAATTATTCAACTGACCCAGATTTGATGATACCAACTCAGATTTCGATTTGTCCCAAATTGACTAACAAGTAAGATTTCATATAAACTCAGATATGTTCCAAATATTAATTAGGTCCAGAAAATATCCTGTATTATTCCAATTTGGTTTTATATTCCATTTTCGCAGTAAAATTAATTGGAACCAACAGAATAGAATTTTTTCAATAGAAATAATCGCTATCCTCGACAACTTAAATAGTTATTCGGGGTTTTTTTTGCATATTTTACGCCCCCTTTCCAATCAGGGAGATTACTAGCTTTTTGCATATTTTACGCCCCCTTTCCAATCAGGAAGATTACTAAGGGATGGGGCCAGTTCCAACCATGGGCTGCATCCACACCCGTGGAGGGGGGGCCAGTTCCAACCATGGGCTGCATGGTTCACACATTCGTGGAGGGGGCCGGATGGTGAAGGACGGGGATCACTGGGCCGGGCCCAGTATCCAGAAAAAATCCGGGACTAGACCCGGGACGCGAACCCGGGTTAGCAATTATTTCTATTGAAATAATCGCTAACCCTGAATAACTATTGTATTTAAATAATCGATTATTTCTATACAAAATGATGTCGCCGATACCTTGTAAGTGAAAAACGAGATAAAATGCCCTTGAAGATAGGAAATGTGATAAAATGATCTTGAAAGTACAAAATGCGATCAACGTCAAGATTGATGGAGTTTTATACATCGCACTCCCACTGACCATTGAACTGTAACTTTTTTACGCCATTTCTCCAATCATTTGCCCATGAACTGTAACTTTTTTAAACCATTTCTCCAATAATTTTCCGATTATTATGCAGTAGGCTAATGCATGTCTTATCATAGGCAACTGAAAACTGTGAAATCAGTTAGATTGTAGGATTGGTATCGACGAGCCAATTCCGATCTTCATATAAAGCTTTAAGGTGTAGAACAAGAATTCCATTCCGGAGAAAAGATGAAAAGTTGTTTCCAAGCGATAAATCGGCTGTCTGAAATGTAGTTTTAGATCCGCTCATAATTTGGCAACCAACCCAAACCAGTACTAGCATTCAGCAAACTGTTTAATCTAGCACCAATTATTTATATTACTTAATTAATTAATCAAGAGTGATCGGAGAATTGGAAGGTACTCGAATTCTATACAAAGCCAAGCTTCATATCTCGAAATTTTTAATAAAACTCTGTCAGATTTATTGGTCATCTCCTTTCAATACTTTGCCCGATCCCATCGCGAACTCGGTTGTATGATCGTGTAAAAGTATGCTATAATGCCATTCAGGGGCAGATTGGCCATAAAGACGTTCTGGCAAATGCCAGAAGGGCCGGTGCCGTCGTAACAATATGGGCCGTAACAATAGGTTTTCAAATAGGATTTATATATTTAATTGTAATTTATTATCAATTTAATTTCTTTTAAATTGCAATTGTAATGAATAAATTATTTATTTATAATAAATTTAACATTTTATCATCCATATCTGCTTTAAATTTGAACATTTTTCCCAATAGGAAATCGGAGAATTTGCGTTATTAATAAATTATGAAGTATAATTCATTATCTTGACAAATAATTATTAATATTTTATATATCTTGAAAGCAAAAATGAAAAAAGAAAATATTAAATATATAGTAAAGTGGAGTGGGGTAAGTGCAGAGCGGTTTTTGCAAAGTTGGACTCACAAGTCAGTGCTGGATCTAGTTAGTGCGGGGCCCCTCAAAATATGGCTTATATGTATAAATAAAATAAGTAACTAACAATAGCCGACGAACCGATTTTTTATGTCATGCACCCTGTGCCGGATCTAGTTAGTGCGGAATATTTTTCGCGGGGCCCCTCAAAATATGGTTTATATGTATAAATAAAATAAGTAACATTTATAAATAAAAACCCATTTTTGTCTGCTGGATTGGCTACGTGGAAACGCTTCGGTTTTCCATTCTGGAAGATCCGGGTTCGAATCTCGAGTCCCACCTCTTGATGATCATGATAAATGTTTTCAAGAAAACATTTATCATGATCATGAAGTCGGGCCCTCCCGTGATCCCCGTCATCCTTAGCTGGGCAGGATTAGCAGTGAATCCACACCATATAGTCACATAAATCGAATGCAATGGTCGTTGCAACACAACACGCAAATGCGATGTATTCTATATGCGGGAATTCTGCCAATTCACTGCACTTGTTAAATGAAAAAATGCAGAATTGTCACATATGGAGTACAGTCTATAGAATACTCCCAGGCCACATGTCGTCAACATCCATTATCGGTAAAAATCAATGAACAAAATCCATTTGTGTCTGCGAGTCTCTCAATTTCAGCTGTTGCATAATATGAATCTCGTAGAGGTACTAACATAAAATGGACCGTAGCACATTTCAAATAGTGGACTAAGAAAAGACAAATCATGTGCCACCACATAGGCACTGGATAAAGAATTTAACTTCATTTTGTACTGTCAGGCCACATTAATAGCAACTTCGTCAACGACTTCAATGGAAATCGGCCGTCGACCCTTTTCTGGTGCCACACCCAAATCTCCATTGTCTTCAAACTTTATAAATTATGTTCTTTTACTTTATAATTATATTTTTAGGCATGGGCTCTTTTCATATTCTTTTCAAATGACAATATTCTCTCAATGAAAAACACTTATCATGATCATGGAGTCGGGCTCTCCCGTCGTTCTTAGCCGGGATTAGCAATGAATCCACACCATATAGTCACATAGTCCGAATGCAATGGTCGTTCCTATGCAGCATGCAAATGCGATGTATTCTATATGCAGGAATTCTGCGTATTCACCCTGGTTCAAATCTCGAGCCCACCCCTTGAAAGCACTTATCATGATCATGGATTCGGGCTCTCCCGTCGTTCTTAGCCGGGATTAGCAATGAATCCACACCATATAGTCACATAGTCCGAATGAAATGGTCGTTCCTACAATGTCCATAAAATATTCCCAGACCACATGTCGTCATCATCCATTATCGGCAAAAACAAGAACAAAATCCATTCATGCCTGCGAGTCTCGCAATTTCAACTGTTGCATAATATGAATCTTGTAGGTTACCAACATAAAATGAACCGAATCAAACAGTGGACTAAAGAAAGGACAAATCATGTGCCACCACATGGGCACTGGATAAAGAATTTTGACTTCATACATGCCTGCGAGTCTCGCAACTTCAACTGTTGCATAATATGAATCTTGTAGAGTTACCAACATAAAATGAACCGAATCACTTCCAAAGAAAGGACAAATCATGTGCCACCACATGGGCATTGGATAAAGAATTTTGACTTCTACTGTACTGTCAGCCACAACAATAGTAACTTCGTCAACGACTTTAATGGAAATCGGCCGTCGACCCTTTCCTGGTGCCACACCCAAATCTCCATTGTCTTCAAATTTATAATTATGTTCTTTTACTTATTATTTTCACATTCTTTTCAAATGACAATATTCTCTCAATGAAAATATGTCAGTTATTTTACCAGAATATTGCTGCTATTCTGGTAAAATAAATAATGCACGGACTTTCTTTTCCAAAAGTATGATGATAATCGCAGAATGGTTTGCTTGTTAATGATCTACTGACAATTTATATTCTAATGCGTAGTTTCGTAATTTGTATGCTTTTATTTGGATAAATTTCACCTTGATATCAAAATTTGAACAATTTTATATTGATCATTGATGCACCCGCTCCAGGGAGATGTGATTAGGATCAATTAATTTATAACTACCGTGTATCCAAAATATTGTGATAGGGCTCAATGTAGTAGTACATAAAAGGGAGGAGCCTATACAGCCCAAACACCGCGACCAACAATGGTCTATTGTGCACCTCCAATCAGATCATCCCAGAAGCCTCGTCCTTAAAACAAACGACAGTATTTTCCTCAATAGGATAGTAACAAAATCCTCCGGAACAAGAAAATACATCCCTAAAAGATCACGCCTAAGCCACGAAACGGCTACACATTCACACAAAATGTGAAGAGAAGTTTCCTCCTCGTCCTGACATCTTCTACAAATAGGTTTATCAATAAAGGGCTCAATGTAAGAAAAGTAATTGAGTGTGTGAACGTTCTCGATAGTTGTTATCTTCCGTAACTTCCTTTATTATATCGTACCATTTATACGTACCGCGAATATTGGAAAACGATACATTTATTTTAAAATATTTTTTCTTAATACAATATTTAATTACATAAACTTTGACAAACACGGGCCCCCCTCAAGCGCGGGGCCCGATTGGGTGCAATCGGCTTAAATCCGGCACTGTTTGGACTTTAAACACAAATATTTTAACCTATCGTATAAATATTTAACAGTGTTATCGCATTGTGAAGCTATTATCGTTTAATTCATCCTTGAAAATTTTAATTTTGCTAGAAAATTGTATATCGTATTGTGAAGCTATTATCGTTTAATTCATCCTTGAAAATTTTAATTTTGCTAGAAAATTGTACAAAATGTCAGCTACTTACCCCGAAACGGGGAAAGAGCGTACGCGCAAATTAAAAACGCTTTGAAATTTAGTTACACAAGCTAATTGACCAGACCAGAATTATGATGAAATCTGCTATAAAATGATTTTTACCGCAGTAAGATAAGTTATTTCGTTTTAGAGTTATCCTTTGTTAAAGAAACAAAGATTGAACTCCGAAATGTGAGGGCGGTATAGTGAGATAAAACAAAAATATAAAGTGTTGTAGTTGTTTAAGTACACAAATCGCTTAAAAACAATTTGTGTACTTATATTACTTTATATTTTTGTTTTATTTCACTATACCTCATCTCACATTATTTACTTTATATCACTTTATATATTTTTTCAAAGTAACAGAGTACACATTTTGTTATTTAATATGACAAAATGTTTTTTTATCAAATAAAAAAATGGTTTATACGAAAATTTTAATTGATATCTTTGCATTGATTAAAAAATGGTTTATACGAAAATTTTAATTGATATCTTTGCATTTATCCAATATCATCTCGACAACGTTCACATTCCGTTCATATCTTTTGAATAATCGTCCCTGTTGGCTTTTCTGACGTAGCTGCGAACCATATTATAAAAGTTAATAAACAAATTAAAATGTAGAACACGAGACAACAAAACTGAACGTGTTATGTGGCAAAAAAAAAAAGCCTAAAACGCAATTACATCAAGGTGATAGTCCCACGTAACAATATTTACAGGGCAAGAGCGTACCAGGGTTTTTTCTCAATAAATTTTACAATATCAATACATATTGTTTATTTAATGTAAACTTTAATCAATATGCTACATACTTACCAAAAAAATAGCTCCTAATATGAAGTTCTCCTAAGAATTATTGCACTTTTATTTTTATCTCACTGTCAAAATTGTGTGCGCTGTTCGGACACGACGCTTTTGTAAAGGTCGATGTCAATACTGGATTCGCATCAGTCATCGTGTTATCTATGTCGATAGGCTGATATTAACTTGTAGTAGATTACTGCAATATCAAATAGCAAAATTTCGCTTTTATCTTATAATAAAAAATGCCCGTTAATGCATTTGCTTCAACTACGCTCTTACCCCACTCCACTTTAATAAATTTTTTTTTGATTGAGAAGTCAGTAATTTGTTTTCAAGAATTTATCATTTGTAATGAATCAAACTTTAAATTTTGAACTAATAAATCAAATCTAGTTTAAGTCCTTTTGGTCTCTTATGTGACTCCTTTCAAGATTAATTTATATACATTCCTTTTAAATCAACCGGACATTTGTCACTTTTTTCCTCTTTCAATGTGCTATATTTCTCAAAGTGCTAGTTTTTGAAACTTGTACATTGAAACTTCTATTGTTAATCACTTTCTGAACAATCAGTGGGAACGACATTTTGTTGTTCCTAATTGGTTCGTGACAACTAATCCCATTATCCAAATTCAGTTAATTAAAATTCTTCTGTTTTGGCTTTATAAAATTGATTCTTTTCATATATAGTGTTTATTTCCTTTCGAAAAAGTCTCTATTTTCATAAACTTTACTGTAAGATACATCAATAATATGAGAATTTTGAATCTATACTTACTCCTACATTTCAATCCAACTTTATAAAAAATCCTCTCTTCTGTTACTAAATATTAATTCCGTCAAACTGTAAAACTCTATTTCTATAAATCGTACAATGAGAGTGGCCATCCGTCCCGGTTTCAGCTTGACTGTCCCGATTTAAAAATAGAAATCTCTTGCCCCATTTTGTTACTCAGAAATCCGGCCATCCCAAAATTTAATAAAATTACCACAAATTACTTAAAAATAATATTCGACAACTGATTAATTTATATGAATTTTATATATATATATATTTTATATCGAGTTCATAGTTTGTATGTTATAAATAGTATTTTTTTTTGAGACCACAAGAGGATAGATCAAAGAAAATTACAAATTAACATGCCCGGATTTTCGCAAATTTTTAAATACTCCAGATGATATAAAAATTCTAAATTTTGCAAAAAGCAAAAATAAATATAATTCGCACGATGAATAATAATACTTATGAATAAATAATGTTTTGTAAATAATATGATTTTTTTTGTAGTTATGTAATTTAATTTTTCAAGGAAATATGTATACATTATATACAAAAATTAAAACTTATTTTTCTTAATTTCTTCTATTAAAAATTTTTTATTTCCCCTTTCACTCTCTTTTATTCCGCTTCCCTATTTTCAAAAGATGGCCACCCTGCGTACAATATTTCCATATACGAGTACTGTATAAAACAATGGTTAACAAAATTCGATATAGCATGTTTTACGACGCTATATCGAATCTACTGTTTCGAAATAGCAAGCACGCAATACAAATGTTGAGGAAGTATATTCATAATTAAAACGAAGATTTTTCAATGTCAATAAAATTCGGAGTAAAAAATATAAAAAAAAAAATAAGTAGATTTAGCTTGAAAATTTTGAAATAGTATTGATTTAATTCTTTTACATTAAGATAAAATATAATAAATTATCCAGATGATAAATAAAATAAAATTACTATTAATCAAGTAAAATTAATTATGCTATTAATAGCATTCTTTGCATAGATAATTTTTATAGTGGTAAATATAAAATTCTTCTTAAAATTTCACATTACTTTTAGTTACAGTAAGAACCCGTTTAACGCGGGGGATACGTTCCAAGGAAACAAAGTGCTAAATGAAACAGCGTTAAACGAGACCATTTTAACACGTAAATAATGAGGATAGATGTAACAAGATAGTGAATAAGAAATGCATACATAGAATTTTATTTATTTTATTTTGTAACATATTTTATTATTGTATTACATTAATTATAGACATTTTTTTATTGCTAAAATCGATTTGTATTCATAAATCATTCATGAAAAAATTCTTAAAATTAGAAAAAAAAGTTTTAAAAACAAAAAGCAGTAATCAGATTATAGTAAACTATAAACAATGAAAAAATTGTTTTTTAAAAACAAAAAGCAGATAGATTGCAGTAAACTATAAACTAGGGGTGGGCAACCTCCGGCCCGCGGACTGCAGTAAACTATAGACAACGAAAAAATAAATATTGATAAAAGAAAAAACGTTTTAACTTAAAATTAGAAAATAAAAAGTTTTAAGAACAAAAAGCAGTAATCAGATTAGTAAACTATAAAAAAAGCCTTAAGAACAAAAAGCAGTAATCAGATTGCAGTAAGCTATAAACAATGATATTGATGAAAGAAAAATGTTCTAACTTCAAGGGAGTTTAAAGTGGCATCATTCGGGTTAAATTAAAATGGGATAATTGGCTACGTTCAGCAGACTCAACGGTTCTAAGTGAGCAGATGAGTTGTAGCGGTAGCAGTTGGTGTATCTGCTGAACGGCAAGTTGTAACAGAGGACGCGATTATTGAAAGAAAATGAAGCCAGTTGTAAACATCATTAAATATGTATACTTTATATATTTTCGTTTGTTCCTTTAGATAATAACATCCATGGGCGCAGCCATTTTGAAATAAATCAACATGTTGGATAGTAGCGTAAATGAAATCCGCTACCAAATGTGATGTCACTCACTCAAGGGATAGTTGTTATTTTTATTACTGTAAAATAACTATGGCTACGTTCAGCAGACTCAACGGTTCTAAGTGAGCAGATGAGTTGTAGCGGTAGCAGTTGGTGTATCTGCTGAACGGCAAGTTGTAACAGAGGACGCGATTATTGAAAGAAAATGAAGCCAGTTGTAAACATCATTAAATATGTATACTTTATATATTTTCGTTTGTTCCTTTAGATAATAATATCCATGGGCGCAGCCATTTTGAAATAAATCAACATATTGTATAGTAGTGTAAATGAAATCCGCTACCAAATGTGATGTCATTCACTCAACAAGTTCGATAGTAGTGCTACCTTGAAGAAGCGTTCAGCAGAAAATCTCTCAACTGTTCCACAACAGTTGAGTCTGCTGAACGCAGCCATTGATGACCGATCATAAATATGAACTCTGACCGCAGCAGACTTTCGTATGTACTATACTGCACTAATATCAAACTCACTGTAAGACTGTGCGTGTTTTTAAATTCAACACTTCTCCACCAGTGATGTAAACCATGTTTGTTAAACTGTAAATTCACTAGTAACGTCACTGGTGTATTCAACACTAACTCACCACATCAACCATATTGTTCGGTTGACGCAGGTGAATACAGAAACGTCACTGGTGTATTCAACACCACATCAACCATATTGTTCGGTTGACGCAGGTGAATACAGACTTTGACGTCATTTTTTAAGATGACTGCTTCCATGCGAAAAATAAATGTAAAGATTGGAGAATCAGTTTATGATCTGTCTGTTAATAGTTCCACAGCAGATATTTTTTGCATTTGAAGAAATAATCTCTTACCTCGGTATTAAAAAATTGATTAACAACAGAAGACAAAATAACATCTAAATAGTCAGCCATCTTGATGCGCAAGGATCGAATTTAAAAACAGACACTTTAGCATCCACCGATGGATTGTTATGACGTCATTTTAGATGTACATCATAGTGGAGAGTGTTGAATTTAAAAACGCGCCCACTGTATAGGAGTATCAATGCAACAAATTCCTGCGATTTCGAATTTATGTAAAAATAACGGTTTGAAAACTATCGCAAAGTGAATCAATAAAAATATAGAATTCGAAAATAACTGCGTTATATCGAAACAGCGTTAAACGGAGCAGCGTTAAGCGGAATGTTTTCATTTTATCCATAATTAGATTATCAAAGAAATATAAAAATCGATTTAATAAATATTTTTATTATAATTAAGCGGAATGTTTTCATTTTATGCATAATTAGATTATCAAAGAAATATAAAAATCGATTTAATAAATATTTTTATTATAATTTAATCGGTATTTAAATTTCTATATATAAATTTCACTCATGTATAAAATGCTAATGCATATTTATAATCGTTTTCTAAAGATTATTATTTTCAGAAATAGTAGAAGTTGTTATTAATGTTGAAAATATTTAAATGCGCATTATTTTTCCTCGAAAGTCTGTTAACGTATTTCTGTCTTGTTACGGACTGTACGTGTCCTTGTCAAGGTTAAAAACTGTTCCATTTCAGTCTAAATTTCCCAATTAAAATTAACTTTAAAACCAGAATTGCTAGATATTTTTTTAATATAATTTTTACTATTTTTTGAAAAAAATATATATATAAAAGTTGCTTTTTAAATCAGACAAGTTTCTTTATTTTTATACAATGCAAATATAAAAATAAATATAAATTTTTAGTTATTATAAATTTGTTTCGAATTAAAATTTTCTATTTAAAAGACATAATTATTTAAAAATAAAAATGACAAAACAAGAGTAAAATAATTATATTTAAACGGAAATAAATGAACCAGAAGTTAAAAGTACAACAATGAAAATTTATCCTGAAAGTCTGAAACCAAACAATAAATTTCATTCAATATTTACTAATATTGTATATCATAAATTCAAATAAAAGAAATAAAAAGTTGTTTCGAACAACCTTATTTTACGAAAGGGTTTTCTTTGTTTTGTTATCGATATCAACGAGTGAACTAGAACACTACATTGTCTTAGAGTATAAATACAATTAAACTTCGTCTTTCATAAAGGAAAGACAGGAAAAGGTTCTTATATTCTCAGGCTTTTTATGCAATTATAATCAATGCACTTATAGAAAATAGGTCTTTTCTCAGATGAATAATTTGCATCTGTATTGATATCATTTAAATTAAAATAATATAACTAATTTGCAAACCATTAAAATATTTTATAAGATTGGCATGTTATATTTTGCGTTGTAAAAAAAAAATAACAGTAATGCAATTTGTACTGAATAAAAGAATGCAATCTATAAATCAATAAATAAAAAGAATTTTCATTAAGCATTACCATTATTAAATCAAAAAATTATTACAGTAGACTCCCTCTTATCCGGCCTCTATGAGATCGGACTTTAGGCCGGATAAACGAAAGGTCAGTTAATCCGCAAATATATGCAAAATACCATTTATAGTTTGTAAATTAAATAATAATAAAAAAAATACAGATGTTGTATATAAAGATTTATTAAACCAAATCAGTAACTTTCATTTGTCTTTTTGATTTAAATTCGTTTTTTAAAAACAAAATCACATCATTTTTTCGTAAGAATTATCTTTATGCTCGATATATCTTATCGTAACTTCAAATGCTTTTTTCATTTTCGAATACATTAAAAAATTTTTTTTTTTAAATCCATTTTTCTTTTCATTCATAGCTGGACGGAAATGTGGCCGATTAAAGCGAGACCGGATAAGAGAGAGTCCATTGAATTATTATGTTGGATATGAAAAAACGATATTTACTATTATAGAATAAGATATAATGAATAATAAATCAAAATCTCGTAACGTTAAGTTGCAGCATTTTAACTTTTGTCACCAATAATAGTAATAACAGTTCTAGCATTAAAAGATAATATCTATAAATATCGAGAGCTTAATGTATCTGCATGTATCCAAAAACATGCTCAAAGTCTTCTCTTAGATATTATCTAATTTGAATCAGGTTAACTAGATCTGATTAAAAAAAAAAAAAATTTTAGATTCGTATTCAAGTTCCTTAATAAGTAGGCCAAAAAATTGGCCTAATATAGATAGTATTTGAATTTTCAAAATATCGTTTAAATTTATGCAGGAATAGTTTTAAAAAAATTAAATTAAGTAAAATTACGTTTTGTGATTTATTGAAAAATTTTTCAAAAATAAAAATTGTATTAAGGTTTACCGATTTTATTAAAATTTGTTTCCCAATAATATATTATCAGTTTGCATAAAGAGATTTTATCATCAGTACGAACAGTTTTGCAAAACTTTTTATAGAATATTTCTTCCTTTTCGCATTATATATGTATATATATTTTTTATAATTATATTTACAATAATAAGAAGTTACTTTGTAATATCGAATTAACAAAATCCTCTGCACATTTATTATTTTAAGTTCTTTGGAAAGATCAAAAATAATTTTATGCTCTATAAGTGATCTTAAGATCATGTTTTTCATAAACGTTTTGTTTCCTATTTGGTTTCATACAAATTTTTGCAAATACGTAAAGAAGAGATTCATCAGTAGAAGCGTCACCAGAATTATTATTTTTTAGTAGATTAAAAAAATAATAATTCTTGTGACGCTTCTACTGATGCATCTCTTCCTTAGTATACTTATTGATGAATCTCTTCCTTTTAGTATAGTAGTTTCGATATTTATTCATGAATAAATATAGAGATTATTATACTATACTTACTATATTTATGAATGTATTATTATTTCTATTCACAAATTTATCCTTTTATCCAGAGATTCCACCGACAAATCATGCTGATGGCGATTCTGTTCGCAATATTTAAAGAAATAAAACAAGAAAATAATCATGATTACTCACCAATAACGACAGGTAACAAAACAATCAAAATTAATAACCCTAGTAAATTCTTCCACATTTTCATAGTTAAACAAACAAAATAACGATCTTTTGCGATCGAAACAACGAAAAGTTTCCCCGAAATTTCATATCGTTGGTTATAGAAAAATAATTTTCAAGAGCAGGAAAGAGTGCGACTTAGAATGCATGTGCTCTAATTTTTATCATAATAATAAGCTGTCGATTTGTAAAAGGCAAATAGATAATATGACGTAAAGGAACTGGTCTTTCTTCAAATCTAGTTCAGAGATAATATGCAAGGCCGTTCTTGTTTGAATATAAATGAGGGTATGAAAAATAATTATAGTTTTAACATTAACTTGATATTTAACGTACACTAATGATAAATCAAATTAAATGCCACACAAAAATGAAGTTTTTATCATTTACGCATATTTACGTTCACTTCTAAACATATTCCTTGTGAAAAGTTTATATAATAAATGGATCAATAACTCTATTAATTATTATAGTTCCTCCAAGTGGATAATTTAAGAATAAATTTAGGAAGTTACTGTACTCAATTAAACAATATTTTTCATTCTTTCAAATGAATAACATCTGAGTTGCTGCACAGTAATCTAAAAAAAAAAGTTATTTATCTTTCAAAAAATTCTGTAACTGATACTAGATGGCGTTACTTCAATATAAAATTATTTTTTTTATTATTGAGAGATAATTTTTAAAATGAAAAATCTTTGACGTGTCTTTAAAATTAAAAAATTAAATTTGATTTGATATTATTCAATTTTTTAACATTAATTAATAGTTAGTAATCCACATAAATGATTTTTTAAAAATTAAATAAAAAATCTATTTCTGATACTAGGTTATTTAAAGATAGTATCATTTAATAATATTTTTTATATACTTTTTAATACATCGAATGATCTTGTTAGAATCATCATATTGCAAAAATGAGTACACTTTATTATAAAAATATACTTTTCTATAAGATTTTTCCGTGATTGATTAAATCTTATTTATTTATAGGTTCTTAAGGAAATTGAGCTGCATCAGGGTCTATTTATATAGTAGCGTGAAGAGCACGACAGGAATATGAGCCGAGTATTCAAAAAAAAAATAAATTGTTCAATGTTTTTCAATGGAAACTGTTTATATTGCATCAAGCTCGTCTGTTCCATGAACGAATCCAGTTCAATAATATTTTCATGATATAAAAGTGTTTCTAAAGTTTATTCCTGTTTTCCTGATATAAAAGTGTTTCTAAATGTTTAAAATGTGCATGCACATCGAATATAAAGGTAGGCCTCGATTAGTGCGAATAATTGGTTCCACGAATTTCTCGCACTATGGTACATAAGGAATGAGATCTTTGTCCCAACAAGATTCAATTTGTTTCAATTGCCATTCAAAATAATTTTTTAAAAGGATGAAGAAGTCATTCAGCAATTTACAAATCTAATAAAATAAATTTCTACATTATCATCCTTCATTTTAGTTTTCTTATCTAATACAATTAAATTGTATTTAGTGAAAAATCTTTCAGCATCTACACAATTGATTGTAGCCTAGATGCATTTAATGCTACTTCAGTAAAAGGTTTAGAAATTTTTATCATTTTTGCCAACTAATACTTATTTATCCTTCTGAATATTTCTAACCACGTGATCATAATAATACTCATATATCTTTCTATAAAATTATCTATTTACATATCAGAAAAATGAATCGTACTTTATTTACTGACAAAAAGCATCAATACACTATACCTAACAGCAATTGCTGGATTAAAAAGTGCAGCATGCATTAATCTAAAAAATTTGCTCATTTTCTGCCATGTGAATAGAAAGATTTTTATATTTTTACATACATTTTGCAAACTTTTTTTCTAGATTTTTCCTTTGCCCTTTCATTACTGCAGGATTCTAACATATTAAAATTGCTGTAGACCATCAATGACTAGCACATCTCCCGATTTATTATTATAATTATTTATTATCCATAAAAATATACAAATAAATTATAAAGCAAAACAGTTAATTATAGCATGAATAATCAAGACATAATGCAACCCCAAAAACAGACAAAAAATAACATTAATAAGTAAGAGAAAGACGAATAAACGATATATAAATCTATTTTGACATTTTAAAATTCTACAGAAAGGTCTCTAATTTAAAAATTTGTCTCAAATTTCTAACATTGACATTAAAGGTAAAGGAATTCCTATGAAACATCGCCATTGATAAACATAAATACAAGCTCTATATCCATATCTTCGATCGTGCCATTTTACGAAATTATTTATTCCAGTATTATTATTGTGTGAAAAATTTAATATTCGAAAAAGATTTAAAATATAATTTAATTTATAGTTAATTAAATCGAGATTTATCTGGAATGCTGTAGCATATACTGGAAGACCAAATTTTATTATACCAAGAACACTAGCATTAAACCAGGAAGAAAGTGCTGGTTTGCTTTTAATGTTACTCAAGTACAGTATATCTAACTTGTAAGTGTAGCTCTTGGCTCTGCTAATTTTACCAAATATTTGATGTATATGAACAGAAAAAGTAATCTGCTATCAAATATTATTCCAAGGTCTTTATGTATGGAATTAAATTTAATACTGTCGATAGCTTTTACTTGGAGTTTCAACGAATAACGCTCATACTTTGACGAAACCGTATTTATGTTGAAGTTAATCTTTTTTAGACAGTCTGTCACTTTATATCATGACACCGAATCTCGATGGAGGTAGTATATATTTTTATATCGTCGGCATATCCAAGGAGATAACAGAAAAATAATCATTTATGTATAAAAAACAAAGAGTAAAGCGGTCAGAATCCGAGGTAAACTAATATTGAGTTTAATGTAAATTATTTATGGACAGGCAATATTCTCTATTGTATAAGAAATATATAATCCAGTTAGTTTTACTAGGATCAATGTTATAGTTATTTATTAGTTTGTTGCTTTGAATCTCTTATATGATAAAGTCAAAGACGGATTTAAATCTAAGTAACAAGTGTATACTGATAAGTTATTATTAAGACAATCAAGAACATAATTAGAAAACTGGATGAGGTTCGAAATTGTTGATCTACATTTAACTGAATAGTGTTGGTTATGTAAATAAGTTTTTATAATCGAAATTAATAATTTTAAACAAGATTTTTTTTTTCAAAAAAAAATTTGAGATTGCTGTTGATGTGTAAGATGGACAGTTGCATTTTTATCCTTCTTTAAGATAGAAGTTACTTTGAGATGGAATAAATCCTTTCATCAGCATAAGATTAAAAATATAGGCGATGTGATTAATAATGGGAGGAAGAACTTTTTTGTAAAACAGAAGTGGGATAGCACACAGACCTTTAATATGGTTTTCATTGATTTTAATGTCATCAATATCAGATCTTCAAATATATGGATGTTGTAAAAAGATGTGTGAGAGCAAAATTGATATATAAGTATCGATAAATTAAATAATAAAAAAGTAAAAATATCACTGATTATATCTTTAGAAATTGAAGTATAATTGTCAGAAGTAGCGTGCTTTCCTTTTAATTTGGAGGAATAGAAATATTTTTGAATTAATTAGAAATTTTCAAAAAATATTTAATTCTAAGGTTTAAAGTATTCACAATGTAAATACAAATCACGACGGTTTTCAGAAAATGGCAATTAGATCTCTCCTTAATCCTTTTGATCTCTTAGAAGAAATAACATTAGTTTGAGGACGAGCATTATGAAGAGGAACACATTCATTAATAATATTATATATACAGTATAGGCTATATATATGTGTGTGTATGTATAATATATCAATAATATTACAGAGAATTCTTTGACACACAGTAATATTCTATTACACAGTATCAAATAATTCATCAATCTTCGAATAAGAATAAAAGTTTGACTAGTCAAAATGCTTGTGAAGTAATCAGATCCCAATTGGCTATACGCCAAAATTTGTAATTCTGCACATATTAATGTCACTTTATTTCGGAGCATATGTGCAAATCCACCAGCTGCATTAAAATTTCTGAACTGCTGACAGTTTTAATAATACAGTATTGTGTTTGCTGATGCATTGATATTTTTCTCTCACGTCGTTATTATTAAATAATTTGCATCGAGGAAAAAATAAGAGTTAAAATCATTTATAACAAGTATGGAAAGAAGATGATGACAGTTATGACGGATAAATACTAATTCCAAGTTTGATCTAGGTACGTTTACCTATAAAATTTCATGTTGATAACGAGCAATTTCTAGATATAACAAACAAAACTAGTTCCTATTTAAATAAGCAATCAACTAATTTTTGTCTTAACTTATTATAAAAATGCGCGATAATATAAAAAAATATATGAAATTTAATATTAAATATCCCATCTACGATATATCATCGAAGATTTTTAACTGTACCAGATTCGTTTCTTTATTATACAGATTCTTGTTTATCAAAATTAGAACCAAATTAAATTAAAAATCAAAATTTTATAATAATATGCTTTCCATTTTGTACATAATTATCGGATCTTACATATTTCTTTTCATTGTAGAACTAAACAAACGTAAATTTGTTGCCATATACCACCTTTACTGTATTCCGTTTAGAATATCAAATTTTATGAATTATCTACATAACCATATTTAATCGCAAAATATACTCCCTTGTATAATTTTCCTCTCAAGATTCAGAAAAGGAAGTCAAAAAAATTTATGTAATTTTCTCATTTGATTTTTATTGAACCAAACGTAGCCGCTAGCAATTGCGAGAGAAATTTTTTCTTATTTGGAGTCGCCACTTTAGCATTATTTAAATAGCCAATTAAAAGATAGAACAGTAAAATAACGGGCAAAAAAATATCATCGCAATGATGAAAATGCAGCCATTCAACACTGATCGCCATAAGTTCACATCATTATCCTGACTCCATGTTTATCTCTGTATTGTATTTTTTTTTTGCAGATAATGATACATTATTAAAACTATATTAAAAACCAATAAAAAATAACATTATTCATTATATAAACAATAAAAATGCTACACCTCATATAAATCGCGTAATAAATGTGTCCGGAAAAATGCGAAGCAATATATAAGATGGCCATAAAATAACGTGTGGTGTTCAGAGCTCTCTAGCGCGTCATGTATTGGACGAAACGTAACAAAATTTGGTGGACGTACACAGTGGAACATGCAGTTTCGATTTCGAAAGAAAACAAATTTAATACCAAAGTCGACAACAGGGGAATTTGGCGCTGCAGAAGTGTAGAATGTGTGATTAAGGAATGTGTAATAGCCAAATGAGACAGTAAACATCAAGTTTCTGAACAATACTTGCCGATATTTATTGTTAATTACACGAGGTTCAATATGAACACCATTCAGATGTTCCAAGAACTGCATGCGGCGCACGACAACTTCCACGATGGCGCGCAACACGTGTTTAATTAACAATAAATCCTGGCATATATTGTTTAAAATTAAAACTCATACTTTAATTGACTATAATGAAAATTATAATCACAAGTTACTGTAGTTTCTTTTTCATAATTTGTTTTTCAGTTGTGGAAATCCGATATACTGTATTTTGTATTTTATTTGAAATTATTACGCATTATTTGTCCTAAAAATTTCCTTTAAAAGTTTTAAATACTATCTATAATCAACTTCCTATATTTGTTAATGATTTACTTATTTTCAAGTACAGTATATTATTTTATCTACTTATATACAAAACTAATTTTATGTGCACTTTATTTGTTATTTTATTTTTATTAAGTAATATATTTAAGATATTATTTCAAATCTTCTCTAGTCTATCTATCTGTCAATAATACAATGGGTGAGTTCTAAACCTCAACAGTAAATCATCAGTGATTAGTCTCTTTTGACGTCAAAAATAACTCGAGATCAGTATGTTTCTGGAACGACTTGCTGAGTGTGGAGATAAGGTGGCGGCTAACATGATGATGATGAAGACAATAATGAATGTTATAACTTCATTATCGTCATTAGAAAGCACTAAAATTTATTTGCCAGTAAACAGCAACAATGATAATGATTTATAACACTCTCTAACTTTTAAAATTTATCATCTAGTAGGAACTACTTTTTCCGCGACGTTGGATAAACTGTGTAAACCGGTGTCATCAATCTCACCACCTTTCAAATTCGATTACTGTGATGACCGTTTGATGAGCTCATCACTGATTGGCTTGTTGAGCTTTGGAACGGTTTGCTGAGATTTTTTACTCATCATTGATTAGTCTGTTGAGGTTTGGAACGCACCCAATGTTTCTTAAATGTAACTCATAAATCAGTTATCATATTACCGTTTATTATTTCTCTACAGTATAGTATATACATTTTTTGCTTTCTTGTACTATGAAATTGTATAGTATTTATTATCAATTCAGTCAAACCCCGTAAGACGCCACCATCCGTTTGGGGCGATTTTGGTGGTTAATCGAGGATGGCGGTTTATCGAAAACACGTGTAGTATAGAAATGAAAATGAACTCCGAATTTATTAAATTTAATAAAATACAGTACATTTATATTTAGTATTAAAACTTTACATTTCTAAAAAACTATACATTATGGTATACGTACCGTATATATATATATATATACAGTACTATATAGAAAAACATGTCCATCTGATGTTCTGATCCTCTACTTTTGAGTTTTCTATAAAACATAATGTACGTACATAGCCTACTGTACAGTTTCCTTATTTGTTCGGTACGCAATAAATGATGGAAACTATTCGGTTCTTACGATCTTAAACATGAAAAGTTAAAACAAAGAATTTTATATAA
Organism: Olivierus martensii; assembly: GCA_000484575.1. Taxonomy (NCBI): domain Eukaryota; kingdom Metazoa; phylum Arthropoda; class Arachnida; order Scorpiones; family Buthidae; genus Olivierus; species Olivierus martensii. Next base: position 43,955 of record AYEL01091373.1, read on the forward strand.
ACTTCATGCATAGTTACTTTAAAAAGATGATCTAATAGAAACTATTCTATACTATGTGCAATTAAATTTTCATTTAGTTATTTCTTATTCGTTGCTTAAGAATAATTTTGTATTTAAATAAAATTTGAAAGGAAAAAAATTTCAGATACAGTTTTAAATTTTCATTTAGTTATTTCTTATTTGTTGCTTAAGAATAATTTTGTATTTAAATAAAATTTGAAAGGAAAAAAATTTCAGATAAAATTTTTAAGTTGCGTAATCCTGATTTATGTACTATTATTTGATACCAAGCTTCCTTGTTTGATATTAGCTGATGTATCCAGCGTTGCCCGGGAATTTCTGACACATCATTTATAGAAAGATATTAGTTTCTAGTTTGCGAGATTTTCTGATTATAATTACAAATGATATTCTACTAGTAAGCAAAGCTCACAGATTAGTTGATACAGATGGGACACTTCACTTATTCGAAGGTGCTGCCACTATTGGCAGTACCTGGCGTTACCATGGGCGTTACTCATTTCACTTTTGTTGTAGATACTGGAAAGTCGGTTATTATTGTTTCAACGAATCTTATGGCAGTTTTATTACAAAAAAACTTTTATAATTAAAACTTTCAATAGATTAAAACATCATTTTTATTAATAGTTGAATTCATTTCAAGTACTCTCCATAGAGGCGCTTCATTCGTTTCTTGTTTACAATAGAGTCTATGAGAGTGTCCTATCTGTCTCAACTAATCTGTGGCAAAGCTGGAAAAAAATCAAATCCTTTGGATGTCATAGTGATGTCATCAATCGGAACTTTTGTGTCTTCATACATTGAGGATTCGTGTTATCATCTGTTATAATGACTTCAAGCATTGGTGATGTTCTGGGACATCATCCATTGTTACAACGTACTTCGGAACTTTTGCGACAGTTACATACATATGCCGACTTTTGCGACGTCATTCGCCGTTACTTCATAGGCTATGTGGAATTATTGTGATGTCACGCACTACGCCGTTTTTGTGATCGTTGTTTCTACGTCAAAAAACGATGACGTTACTACGTTACAATGATGCCACACATTTTGATATTTTGTGGCATCATCCATCGCTACTTCATATATCGGAACTGTTGTGATGTAATTGCTATGGCATATTGGTATTACACTCACTGGTCAGATAACATAGTGGTACATCATCCACTCTTACATTGTACGGACGAACTTTTTCGATATGAGTAATTGTTATGTCATAATGATGCCATACACTGATGACGTTTGTTACATCATTCATTACTACATCACGGTATTCGGTAACATCATGCTTGTGAGACTATGACGTCATCCCTACTTCATACTTTGCAATGTCAATAGTCAGAACATCAGGTTGAATGATTTAAACACGTATTTTAAGTTACGACCCCAAATGCTTCCATTCTTGGGGCGATTTTGACCCAAAGTATCCTATGTTATTCGTGGTTAACAGACAATACTCTGGGTCCTGTAGGTCAAATGGTGTAAGAACCTAAGTGGAACAAACAGAATGATTCAAATTTGCTCCATCCTTTCGGGCGATTTTGATATTGGATATCTTATGTTACCCGCAGGGTCAGTGGAAGTCTCCCCTACAAAGTTTGATCCTGATAGATTAAACGGTATGGGAGTCTCTGCAGAAAAGACAGGCAGACAACAAACATTACATTATAAATATATAGATTCAAAGCTTTACTATATTGTCTGTATACTTTATAGAGTATACACACCAGCAGTGGCCAAATTGCGGCTCTTTGGTACCTTCAACGTGGCTCATAACATGAAAGTCAATAGTTAATATGGTACAAATATCTTCTTAATTTAAAAAATAATGTGTTTATAATTTATTCATTTATTATAAAAATTAGTATGCATCTATATGAAATAAATGCATGTAAAATATATATAGTTGGCAATCAAAAATCTGGCAATCAATATTCCGGTTCCATCAGTTTTTCGGCATGAGCGCATTTTTTCTTTAAAGCACTGTACAATTAGTCCTTTTCTGTTAAATATATACATAAAAAATCCGGAATTTTCGATGGTCAACCTGTAATAAACAATTTTTGAAACCATTGTTAAGATTATCCGAAAAAACTGATGCGGCTCTCAAGTATTTGGTATTCTCCTAAATAGCTCGTAATGACATGAAGCTTTTTGACCAATCATCCAGTCAGGATTGGATGATTGGTACTCGTTTATAAATTGTCTTTTCCTTCTATTGCATCTCAAAGACATGAAGCTTGACCACTTGACACAATAATCATATATATAGTATATATTATTTTTTAAGTAGAAATAAACAATTTGGATAAAATAAAAAATACAAAAAAGACTAAAATTTATTAATTTTGAAAATCAGGATGATTTTGTGTGCTGCTCAACCATCTAGGGTTCTAGGGAAGTGTAACTATCCCTTGTTGTTTTCAATATTCAATTTTATTTATTTTGCGAAACAATCGTAGTATAAGGTAGTATATATAGTGTAATCTAGCTACTTTATTATCTTCAAGGAAAATATAAAGAATTATGTTTTTGATAATACTGTAGTAACTAATTTAACACTCTGCCACTCAACAAAATCGCGGTAGGGGTGCGTTTTTAAATTCAACACTCTCCACCACTGATGTACATCTAAAATGATGTCATAACAACCCATCGGTAGGTGCTAATATGTCTGTTTTTAAATTCAACCATTACACATCAAGATGGTCGACTATTTGGATGTTGTTTTATCTTCTGCTGCTAGTCAATTTTTTAATACCGACGTAGGAAATTATTTTTCAAATGCAAAAAAATATTTGTTGTATAACTATCAACAAACAGTGCATAAACTGATTCTCCAATCTTTATATTTATTTTTTGCATAGAAGCAGCCATCTTAAAAAAATGACGTCAAAGTCTGTGTCCACTAGCGTTAACTGATTCGGGCGTGTTTTTAAATTTAACACTCCACCAGTGATGTTAACCATGTTTGTTAAACTGTAAATTCACCAGTGACTTCACTGGTGTATTCAACACTAACTCACCACATCAACCATAGTATTTGTCGGTTGATGCAGGTGAATACAGACTTTGACGTCATTTTTTAAGATGGCTGCTTCCATGCGAAAAATAAATGTAAAGATTGGAGAATCAGTTTATGATCTGTCTGTTAATAGTTCCACAGCAGATATTTTTTTGCATTTGAAGAAATAATTTCTTACCTCAATATTAAAAAATTGATTAACAACAGAAGACAAAATAACATCCAAATAGTCAGCCATCTTGATGCGCAAGGGTCGAATTTAAAAACAGACACTTTAGCATCCATCGATGGATTGTTATGACGTCATTTTAAATGTACATCATGGTGGAGAGTGTTGAATTTAAAAACGCGCCCGAACTAATACTATGGTTGATGTAGTGAGTTAGCATTGAATACACCAGACCACGTTACTGGTGAATTTATAAGCAGTTTAACGAACATGATTTACATCATTGGTGGAGAGTGTTTAATTTAAAAACGCACCTTACGGTACTGTTAAAAATTATAATTAATAGTTTTTATAGATATAGCTAAAAATGTAAAATAAACATTATATGTTTTATTATTTTTACTATTTCCATCAAAAAATCAACTTAAATGCTTAAATTTCTAGATCCAATCTCTCACACACAGTTTCCTATAACTTGCTACCTGCATTATATCATAGGTACGAGCTCTATTATAAAACGTCCTTGGGTACGAGAGAGATGTCATACCGTGATGTTGCGACCCCTCGGTATACAATACTGTACTGTACGTTTTTTTTTTTTTTTACACATGCGCGTCGTCTTTCGAGAGTTTTTTGAATGAAAACGTGTCAAGTTTCAGAAGTACGGTGTTTTGGTGAATAGTGTTGTTATGCTGCCGTTATACTGGCAGAATTATGTGAATTTAATAGTAAATAGTAATTAAAAATAAAAATAATGCATAATTATTATTGTACAACTATAAGTAATTAAGTATTTAGATAAATTTGATTAAATTAAAATTGTTTTTAATGAGATTTAATAATTCTATTCATCATTTATTTAAAAGTATTTTATTAGAATGAAATTTTGTATTTAAAATTTTTTATAATAAATTATTAATATTGGTAATAGTAATGCTATTATAGTATTTTGATAAATTAAGAAAATGTGTATTTTTGAAACCTTAGTGTAAATGCATTCATGTTTTACAATTAAAGTTGATTTAAAATTCATTTTATCTATAGATGCACCAGTTGGTCCTACATTCAAGGCTCAAGCTACAAAAGCAAGTAAGTAGTTTTTAAGTATTTTGGTTAAAGTAAATGATTTAGAACTTAACAGTGATATTGTCTAAATTCCTCTACATTTTATATATATTTGCTATTTTTTATTTGTCACAATGCTAAAAAAATATATCTGGTAGCAAAATCCCTTAATTAATGAAGGATTGTTTTATAAATTCTCACTTTAATCAGCTATATTAGTGTGTATCAGCTTTTTAATTTTCAAAGATAACTTTTGCTTTTATGATGAAATGATTTCAATATCAATCAGCTACTATAAATTGTTTAAATCTATGATTATATTTTGTTATATATAATAATTTATAATCTCTAATTCAATTTTAGTAAATTTTTCTTGAATACCAAGACCTTTTTGTAAAAAATTGTTGTTTTGGTAAAAAATTCTAATAATATTATTACCAATTTTATAATATGAATAATTGATTGCTTTTACAATTTCTACAATTGTAGACATTCTGTCACTTATAAAAAGACAAAAAAAAAAAAAAAAAAAATTTTACAATTTCTACAATTGTAGACATTCTGTCACTTATAAAAAGAAAAAAAAAAAAAAAAAATGACACAACATTAGGCAGAAAAAATCTTTTATTACAGAAAAGAAAGGTTTTTGACCTGGTTTACATCACTTAAATTGGAAAGAATTTTTTATTTGGCTTTTATGATTTTCTTGATTATTCTCTTCACTTATTGTTATCAGATATATTTTCATATCAGATTTTCTATCATTGGTATACTATTGACTTTTATATAAGACAAAATTGTATTAATTGCCAGTTGGCATATTGCTAAAATACAAGTATTAATAATCTATTTACTTCAGTTTTCAAAAACATTTCCAAGTGTGATAAAGCTATTGAACTTTATAAAATAATGTTTTCACATTATTCTAGATATGTACAATCTCTGTAGTCTCTAATATAACATCTATTTTTCGTTTGAAATGTGATATATTTATCATTCTATTTGAAAATTCTGACCATTGTTGTCATTTAAATAAATTATAATCATAAACTTACAAAACTACTATAAATCATTTCCCTACTCCCTAATATTTGTCTCTATTCTAGCATTAAAAAAATTATTCATTTAAATAGAACTTAAACTATCAAATTAATCCCTTGATACTTTTAAAGAAATTTTAATAATTACAAAGAATTTATACTGATATTAGTGCCATCTATGAATTAATAATTAAACTAGAAATTTTAATTAATTTATCTGAAAAGAAAAAATTGCCTCAGCCCAGGATTAAACCAGTGACTGTTGCATTACAACATCGGGAAGATAACCCAAAGATACCTGATTTGATTCTGGGCTGACACAGATTTTTTTTTCTTCAAATAAATTAAATTAAAAATTCTAGTTTAATGATTAATTCATAGATAGTATCACTGTTTAATCATTAATGTATTTATTAATTTATAAGATGGCACTAACATTAGTTTAAATTCTTTCCAATTATTAAAATTTCCATTAAAAGTATCAATCAATTAATTTAGAGTTTAGGTTGTATTTGAATATTTCTCTTGAAGTTTGTTTTATAAAAAATATTCATTTATACAAAAATATAAAATAACAATTTTATATAATTATTGATGATTTAATTTTATGATCAGATTTATATAACTTCATTTATTTGCAATTATATAACAACATTATTTTATGTAAAGGGTTTTAAGCCATAACATTTATATTTAAAAAATATTTTCTAATTTACTTCTATTTGTAAAAATTATTTTAATTGTTATAATATTTTGCTTAAAATAAAATTTTTAAAATGACTATTCATTCTCAGAAATTCTATCTGCCTTATCATTATATATGGAGATAGTTGATAGATCAAGAACCTTCTTGCAGAAAAATTTGTGGTGTAATTCATTTCCTAAATTTGTTTCTTATGTCTGCAAAAATATTACAGAAGTAAAATATTTTTTCTGTAATATGATGTTTGATTCATCAAATATATGAATATTCATGTTAAGAATATATGTAAATAAAAATATAAAAATTATGACTTTTAATAGCTATATCATATAAATAAATATGTTTTTATAATTTTTCCAATAGATGATTATCATTTGCAAAAAGTTATGTTTAATTTGCTATGATTTTATTAATATAAAGGTATTGAAAAAGTTTAATTTATTGCTAGAGAGATTTATTATTTGTAATACAAACAGTCCCCGATTTACGAAGATTCTACTTATGTAGAGCCATACTTGCAAAGCAATTCCTTGATTGATTGAAGTGGATAAAGCTATATTGCAGAAATATGAGAATGAAATATATTGCATGGCAACATATTTTCATTCATTTTTTCCTAATTTCATTATTTATCATATATACATGTGTGTTATTGACTCTGAATTGAACCCAGATCCTTAAAGATGGTAAGCAATTGCTTTATCATACAATTGTCTAGCCGATTTATGTGCTATTGTTTACTTATTATTTTTATTGTTATGTTTTTGTGACACATTAGTACTATGTAGTGTGTGCTCCAACATATGTATGTTTTGACGATCCATTTACATAAATTGGGAATTTCTGTGTATAAGTTATTTTATCTGTATCATCAATGAGGAGAATTAGGAAGACACTTGCACAATTTATAATAATGCATTTATTCAGTTTCTAAATCATTCATTTTGACCAATATTTTATATAAATATATATATTAAAAATAATATAATTTTAATAGAAGTAAATTTAGTTTGGTCACCAGATACTTTTTCTAAAGAGGAAGAACATCTGTCTGAAGGTTTATCTAATTCTGAAAAGTCTGAAAATATCTCATATTTCATTCAAAATGGAAGCAGTATAGATCAAGTAAGAAATAATTATTATAATAAAAATTATTTTAAAAAAATATTTTAAAGAAAACCTATATTAAATGTTTAACAAATCATAACTGGTTTGTTATATATTCGATGTGCCCACACTTTTTAAACATAGTCTCAATTTTAACAAACCATAACTGGTTTGTTATATATTCGATGTGCCCACACTTTTTAAACATAGTCTCAATTTTGTTTTGATGTTTTAATTTTTTATCGTATTTTGTAATGGAGACAAAAAATTGATTTGAGTTAGTGAGACAAAATGCAGTTTTGTATGACTTATCATTAAGGATGGTGATTTTTAACATTTTGAAAATCTGAATTTTAAATATTTCAAATTATTAATTTAACATTTTGTAACATCTATCGGTTTCACATTTAACAATTTAGAGCATTCTGTAGAAAAATTTGATTTTTACGGTTAATGTAGATAATTAGAGTATAGTGAATAATATGAAAATTGCATTAAATAATATAATCTCAAAAATTAACACAAGAAGTTAATAAATAGGAAAAAAATTCAATAATTTTAATTAATGTAAAATGAAATTTATGCTTCAGTTATCTCAAATTTAAAATACTTAATTAATGAACAATTTTTTCAATCATTGACAAGTTCAGCCATAATAAAATTACAAAAATAAAATGGTATATATGGAATGAGATCTTCATCCCAAGAAGATTCAATTTATTTCAAATTGTCATTCAAAATAATTTCTTTCAAAAAGGCAAAGAAGTCATTCAATAATTTATAAATCGAATTTGGGCCTTCTACTATAATGGAAAGTCGAAGCGTTTCCACACAGCCAATTTTGTTAGCAAAATTTCCAGCGTTTTTGCTAGGAAATTTGCTAGTTTGAATTTTAAAAAAATGAAAAAGATAATATGAATTTAGTATTTTTTTTTTTTTAATATCCTATAAGTTTAAGTAGCATATTTATATTTAAAATCTAAGTCAATATGTAATAATTAGCTTAATATTATTAGGAAAAATAAATATTTTTTGCAGCTTATAATATTTCCAAATTTTCTAATAATTATCATTTTAACAATTTTACATAAACATTTTCTTTATATATTTCTGTTACATCGATACGGTGACCATAACGTCTTTTATTTAAGAGGACAGTCCTTTATTTCACTGCTCTGCCTTTTAGATTTATTTATTTATTTTCTAGAATGGCCATTTTGTCCTTTTTTTATGAATTGAAATGCTAAATTGAATGCTGACGCTCAACAGATAGTCTACGGAAACATGTCACTATCATTTTCTGAAGCAGTGTCATGTTTCTGTGTTGTGTCATTTGTGGAAAGATTCGAAGAGTGGCATCGAATTAACGAGTCTTGACGGCATAAACGAATTGGAATTTTTAAATACTTCACAGACAAACATATATCGTTTAAAAACATTTTAAAAAATCGTCGAATTTTACTTGTCTCCCGGATCTAATGCCTTCACTGATTGAGTATTTTCATTTGTGAATAATATGTGGACCACTGAGAAAACCCAATTAAATGTCGAAACATTGGAAGCATGCATTTATACCAAATGCAATTTCATCATGACATGTAAAAAGTTTTATGAATTTTTAAAACACAAACCCGATCTATTAAAAAGTTCATTCTTACGAAAAATATCAAAATTATTTTTTAGTAATAATATGATTGTTTAAAACGTTGTGATGTTTATTATTCGTATTGTTTATTATATTTTATAATAAATGTTATAAGGCTTTTCAGTTTTAGTGAAACAAATAAACGCAATTTGCTTTTTATAATATGAAACAGTTTCCGAATTTTCCTTTACTTTCTCCAAAAGTATAGTCAGTGTATATATCGAACATTTTTCAAGAAATAATTATTATATTTTCTATTCAATAAATATAAATAAGATTTATAGATTTGATAGATTTCTTATAATATAATTCAAGATATTCTTTCAGAATGAGATGTTCCTGAAGTATCTGGACTGTTTTCTCTAATAAAAAAAATAACTAAGTAATTTGTGATGCATTAGTTATACAACTGGAAAACAGAAATGAGTCAACTACAGTAAATTATACTGTATTATACCTATTCCAGATTATTTTTGCAAATAACTTTGATAAGATTAAAAAAATGAAAATATGAAAATTACTAGTATTTTTATTTTATTTACTAAAGAGTAAGTTAAAAAAGTACGTAGTTTTTAGATTGCATTTTGGAAAATTTTTCTATGTGGTTTAGTGCCATTTTCTTCCGATGGTAATTTTTGTCAACAGATGACACCACATTCTTTTCTCTATGAATACTGTGACGCGGCGAAACAAGTTCTTCATAGGCTGACCACCGCTGTGGAGAGTTAACTGGATTGTGGAGGACAGGATCGACGGGCCGAACCCGGATCTTATAATAAATATTTTCAAGGGGTGGATCCCGAAACTTGAACTCGGGTCCTCCAGAGTGGAAAGCCAAAACGTTTCCACGACCGACTGATCCAATGGTACTAAGCAACGGAGCCACCACATCCCTGGAGGGTCAGCCATCAGATGAAGTTCAACTACCTATGCTAAGATCGCTTCTGAAAAATTTGGTGTGGGACTGGAAATTAAATTTAGATCCGTTAGGGTGGAAATTCAACAAGCTTCTACCGCGGCATCAGGCCGGCAGAAAAGCGTCATCATATAAATTTATTTTGTTCTGGAAAACAGCCTACATCGAATATTTCTTTATAAATCATGTATTGCAGGGGTGGGCAATTATTTTCTGCCGAGGGCCGGATAAACAATCTTCAGGATGTAGCGGGCCGTATAAAAATTGAAAAGTACTTAAGCACGAATTTAACTTTAGGAAGCCGTAATAATGTAATTATTAATTATCATTATGCGGCCGGATGGCAGCGTGGTAAAGCTGTGGCATGCTACCCTGGAGGATCCAGGTTCAAATCCGGGTCCCACACCTCCAGTTTTCAGGAGGGGTCCGAGCCCTCCTCGTAGAACCCATCCTTCAACCATCCGGTTGACTCCATCATGGGTGTTGGCAGCCTGTGATGGGCTGCATAAGTGGCCGCCGTTACAGTATATCCCTCGTGTGATATGGCGGCTTAACCTACCTAACCAACCTAATTATTATTATGTAATGAAATTACTGATAACATTAGCTAATCTATTAATAATTAATAAAACTACTTTGACATAAAATAACTATTCAAGTTCAAGCAAGATTTATTCTTGCACAAACATATTCCTCTCACCATCACACGAAACAAGAATAATGGTTGCCCCAATTTATCTGCACACATTCTTGTCAATCTTGCTAATGTGTGTAACCACTTTTGTGATATTTACACAAAGAATATATTCGTGTCAATCTCACTATGGTATGTAGCCACTTTTGTGATACTTACACAAAGAATATGTTTGTGTATCATATTATTAACTTTTATGATACTTACACAAAGAATATATTCGTGTATCAATATTATTTTTTAAAATATATATAATTTTTGTTATTTTCTTGGTTTTTATTTGTATGCAGAGTTCAAAAGCATCTGTAAAAACTAATTTTTCATTAGAAACATTAGAAAATAATTCGTCCTACGAATTAATAAATTCAGATAATTTTCTTTAAAAACAAGTATTTTATCAAACTGATTGATGGCTAACAACCTATTACATCA
>AYEL01091376.1:0-11574 GCA_000484575.1 Olivierus martensii
AAATCAGATGCGTCTGTATGTAGTGCAAGCTCTGCTTCCGGTTTAGGATGGGCAAGCAAAACGGCCTCGGCAATTAATTTTTTGCAGTGTTGAAATTCTCGCTCTGCCGATTCTGTCCATTCCAGTTGCGCTGTGTCCCGTTTCATGCCCCTAAGGAAGTTAATAAGGATTGTTTGTGCTTGCGCTGCGTTAGGCAAAAACCGACGAAAGAAATTCAGTAGGCCCAAAAATCTTCGGAGTTCTTTGCCTGTTGTTGGTCGCTGGTAGTTCAATATGGGCTGGACTTTCGCCGCCATTGGTTTAGTCCCATCTGCCGTTATAGTATGTCCCAGGAACCCCGAACACACACTTTGAGACATTTACCATTAGTCCGTATTCGTGTAATTTTTTTAATACCATGTGTACCTGCTCCTTATGCAGTTCCTCTGCCATTGGTTTAGTCCCATCTGCCGTTATAGTATGTCCCAGGAACCCCAAACACACACTTTGAGACATTTACCGTTAGTCCGTATTCGTGTAATTTTTTTAATACCATGCGTACATGCTCCTTATGCAGTTCCTCTGTTTTACTAAAGATAAGAATATCGTCCAGGTAAACATAGCAGTATGGTAATGCCCCCAGTATCTCGTTCATAAACCGTTGGAAGGTTTGGGCGGCTCCACACAACCCAAAGTTCAGATATGGGAACTCATACAGGCCAAATGGTGTGCAGACCGCTGTCTTGGGAACATGTTCGGGATATACTGGTATGTGATGATACGCCCTGACGATATCGATTTTTGAGAATATAGTGCTGCCATACAACACATTCGAGAAGTCTTATATATGCGGAATAGGGTAACGATCCGGCGTCGTGCATTCATTAAGTCGTCTGTAATCTCCGACAAGTCAAATGCTACCAGAGCTCTTTGGTACAACGTGAAGCGGTGACGACCACGGGGATTTGGAGGGTCGACAGATCCCCTGGGCTAGCATAAACTGGAGCTCGGTCCTGACTGCGTTCGATACGGCTGGATTTAACCGACGCGGCTTGCTGTGAACTGGGGGACCCGTTGTCTCGATATAGTGCACCGTATTGTGCTTAACCGAGTTTGTTATTGGGAATGGTTTGAGTAGCTCGGGGAACTCCGCTAAAATTCTGTGAAATGCAGACTCCCCAGCCGTCACTCGTTTCCCTGTCTATTACTTTGGTGAAATTTGCAGGGTTCGCGACATTTTCTCGCCTCGGCGCCAAACCGTCTATGGTAATAGCAGATATCGTTATGCTGCTGTTCCGAGTAAGTGCCTGGTGAACAACGTCGGTAGGGCGATTTACTCCGCCACCGTCGTCGCTCACTTGTCTGGTTTTTCGCCAACCGTTCTACCTGTTTTGCAAGCGCTGCTATCTCTGCGTGTATAGCATGCATTTCGAGTGTGGCCGTTGGCGGTGCTGCAGCTTCTTCGCTGAGTCGTGGTGCCTCTGGTGCTATTGCGGTTGCTTTCGCGGGCAGTGCCTGTTCCAGTGAGTACACGATATTGCATGCGGATTCTGCCTGGACCTCTGCAATTTTATCCGCTAGTTTCGCCATGTTATCGAGCGTTTCTGAGCTCACCAACAGTATGGCCTGGATCTCTGATGGTAGCCATTGAAGCCATAGTCTTTTCAAAAAATCATCGTTTATCACGTTGTTCGCTAGCTCCCGCATCTTTCGCAGTAGGTGTGACGGTTTGTCATCTCCCAATTGCAGCTCCGATAGCAGTTTCCTTATCTGTTGGGTCTCGGACGCAGTATACTCCTGAATTAAGCACTGCTTGAGTGTGTTGTATCGTTCCGTGCTTGGTGGATTGAAAAGAATGTCACTAACAGATGTGAGGGTGTCCGGGTCGATCACTGCGATAAGATTGCTATATTTAGTTTGGTCGCTCGTAATTCCCGATAGCTCAAAACTATTCTCCACCTGCAGAAACCATAGTTTTATATTATTTTTCCATAATGGTGGGAGCTTTAACGCTACTCGCGAAATATGGGGAACGCTGTCCATTGTTTCGATTCCTGACAGCTTTGTATCTTGCTCCTGGTTCATTAGTGCCATGTCATAGGTTCACGTTTTTCTCTGGTCGTTGCTTTATTCCAATTCTTGTTTTAAGAATTGCTGTGGTAGGGCAGATATACCATTCCGGCTTTGTTCGGTCCCCTATACCTAACCAGACGCAAGGTCGATTGAATTCGCTCACCTTTGTTTCGTCGACTACGTATTCGTCAATCCACTTCCATCGAGGTTTTGCGTTCCTTATTCTCAGCTCACCAATGTTGGTAATTATACTCAACTCTTATTAACATTAATAGAATAATTTTAATATTAATAAATCACATATATATATATACAGTTGGTGATACAAACAATAATTGCGACACTCGTACACGTGTTGTCACTTCTCCGGTCGAGGTAGCAAAAGTGATGAGACAGAAGTAAGTGTCTAGAGGGTCACTAGCGTACACGACCCCTGGTGGACATTTTCGTGTCTTGTTTGTCCGCGGAGGTCGCTACACTATCTACATTTCCTATTTCCATTTTCTAAAATATTTATTTATTTCAGTAATTAAACTTCTTGACCTGCTCAATGACCATCTTATCATAATATCGATTATGTAATATCTTACATGGAAAGTGACAAGTGTTACATTTTTACAGATGGTTCTAAATCACACAATGGGGTGGGGTTGGCCTTTTGCGTTATCCAAGAGAGGGAGGTTTTACAGTGTTCAGATTTTAAAGTTAATCCTAACTGTACTATAGTTCAGGTGTTATCCAAGAGAGGGAGGTTTTACAGTGTTCAGATTTTAAAGTTAATTGTAACTGTACTATAGTTCAGGCAGAATTACTTGCAGTCTTAGAGGCTTTGAAATTTATTGAGGCAAGAAAACTTGCATGATGTGATTATTTGTACGGATTCAATTGTTGTTTTGAACTATAATAGACATACAAAAGTTAAAACTAAACTAGCTTTTAGCGTATTCAAACAATTTCAAAATTGTGTCAGTCTTTATGGGACACGTGTTTGTTGGGTAAAGGGGCACTCTGCCTATCTTGGGAACGAGCTGGCTGACACATTGGCACACGTGGCGCATTTAAACAAAGACATTTTTTACAATACCCTTCCTGTTACATATGTTAAAGGCTTTCTTCGCGAGCAATCAAGGGCCAGCTGGTCAAGTAGATGGGGGACAGATAATAAAGGCGAAATTACTCATAAGTTTTTTCCAAATCTTAATAGCTGGTTAAATATACACTTTGGGGTTTTTCATCGTGGATTAACAGCTTTCTTAACTCAGAATGGGAGATTAAATTTCTATTTGAATAGATTCAAAATTCTTTCTTATTCTCGCTGTAACTGTAATTGTGGGGATGATGATATCGTGGAACACATTGTTTATGACTGTAGCTTCTTTGATTCATGGCAGAGAAAGCTGATAACACATTTCCATGAACAACTCATACCCCTGGCCAGTCCCATTACATATGCTTTTTAAAGATCAACAGACAGCAAATATCACTAAAACATGCTTCATTGAATCCTCAATAAAATACGGTCCAGTGAACAGCATCATTTAGAACTTCCTTCTTTTCCATAAACAATTACACGTTTCTTGGGTCTGGGAGTTGGTTGTTTCTATCTACTTATTTCCAGCATTGATTTCTTCTTCCCGTGGGTAAACTAGGATTACCTATGATTTGAACTTTTCTTTTCCACTCATTCTCCTCTGCTATGGGCATAGCGGTCAGGATTGGATGATTGGTATTTGTTGTTTCTAAATTGTATTTCCTTCTATTGCAACTCTCAGACCCTCCTATCGCCCATAATGTCCACCCTTCTCTTACAGTTTGCACATTTTGTTTCTTGGTCTTTCAGTAGGATTGGGATTTTCTATTAAGTTGTGAAGTATAGTAGACAGTTGATAGTATTATGTTAAGCTCAGTTTTCCTGATTCCTGATTCTTTCAGTTTTCAGGACTGTTATTGGTGTTTATATGTTAAGATTGGTTTTGATGTTTCCCTAACTGCTTTGATGGCTGTTATTGGTGTTCCTCAGCTTTCCTCTTGTTGAGGTTCTTCCAATAGGTTTCTGTTTTTCTTTTTGCAGGGTCATTATTGTTCACGGTTTCTGGGGTTTTCTTTCATTTTGTTCTTCCGATATTCTTTTTTCTTTTGTTTCCTGATGTTAAAGTTAACTTTAACCTTTTGAAAAGTTATTGTGGTGTTTCCACCTGTTTCTTCAATTGGTTTGACTTATCTAGTGCTATTTGTTTGTTTCTGCAATGTTTCTTATTGTTTCCATGAACTACTTGATTTACCTTGCATTTGTACTTTTGTTTGTTTGTGTTTCTAGCTGTTTCCCCAATGTTTCTCATTACTACTACTTGTATTTTTGATTGTTCAGTAGTTTTCTTTTTAATCTAGCATGTTTTCAATTGTTTACTTCAAGTTCTATTGTTCCCGATCGCTTTACTTGGTGTCAGATTTCCAATTTCATCAGATATAATGCCAGTGGCATAGAGTGAATGTGTTTGTGTGAATGGATTCTTATTTCCAGGCAAACTGCCTCCTCCGGTGCACTTCAGCTGTTGGTTTTTCTCCAATGACGTACTTCCATTGGTTTTTCTCAATGGCTGAGGTGCGTCGGTGGTATGTCTACCCCACACTTTCTTTCTTGTGGTAGTGGAGTTATCAGAATGTTTTAGGTTAGGTCTGGTTAGTATTACTAACACCTGCTACTCCTATCAATTCTTTAGATGAGTGACTGATATAGATATAAGTCTAGTCCTAAGTTACTAACACACTAACATTTTATTTAATTAAAAATAAAAAAATAAAAATAAAAAAAATAAAAAATAAGGAAAATAATAATAAAAAAATTATTAGTTTTAGGTATTAACATAGTTATAAGTCTTTTACTAACTTAAAATATGATTCCTCTTAATATACTTTCTAGATATACTACTAACATAGTTCTAGGTTTCTAATAACATGGTACTTAATATCTATTAACATAGTTCTAAGCTTCTACCGAATATAGAATAGGTTATTAGTATTCCTCTATACAGGGTTACTCTCGTACGTCATCACATAGGTTAAGCTGGAATGGTTCTTTGCTTTTTCTACATTTCGTATTTAATTTTGGCCCAGAACAGCTCCCTTAGTACTCTATTTGAGTGGAAAGGGGCAATCAAAATTTAGCCAGCAAGCTTACCGTACAAAAGAAAAAAAGACCTGCTCAATGATTTTAAAAAATTTCTGAACGAAAAGAAGTCAAAGATTATTATGCTACGACATTTTTGCTTATTTGTCGTGGTGGATATCATATATTGTACATTATTTATTAATTTTTTTGCTTAACAATTATCATTAAAATTAGTATATTTTGTGTGTGGCCCGAGACTAGTTTTTATTCAAATGCAGCCCAAGGAAGTCAAAAGGTTGGACACCCCTGCATAAAATCATTCAGTTCATATGTGCATTTTAGAAATATCTTTTTTTTTTCTTTTAATAATTTTATAAATGAAATCATTATTGCAGATCTTTAATTATTTCTGCTTCAAGTTATAAATAGATTCCACAACAATAAATGAAATCATTATTGCAGATCTTTAATTATTTCTGCTTCAAGTTATAAATAGATTCTATTTGATATTTTTTGAATAGATCTTAATAAATATTCTTAGTATACAGTTTAGTCAAATTTTGAGATAATATCATATATCCTGAATATGATATAAAAATTTCTGTCTTCCTTAGTTTATGATCTGTTTTTTTTTTTCAGATATTTAACAGCAGTTACACAATCCATCACAAATTGCTGTTAATATCTGAAGAATATTTCAGACTATTTACACTTCACCATAATGTTTCAGACTATTTCACAGTTTACCTGTATAGAATACAAAGGATAGGGCAGAATTTGAATTAATATCATGAACTTAGGTATCATCAATTATGCAATAATAGTTATAATATATTCAGCTGCACCCTCTTCATATTTCAAATATTAATTCATAACTAAAATTCAGTTTAAGTTTATCAAGAATATCTCAAATGATATAATTCTAGTAACTACTACATCTTTCAAAGATCTTGACAGGCAGGACATTAAAATTATTAATAAATTCATATCATGGGAATTAATGAAAAATTTCCAATGAATGGTCAAGACTGGATCATCATAAAAAAATCTGAAGATGTGGATTTGAAATTAAATCCAGATCTCCAAATAGTAAGTGAATACTTTGTTCTTGAAATTTTGATAACAGTCACAAGATGATCATATATTTATTATACACTCTTAAGGCTGCATGATATCAAACAATTTCCCAATACAGTATTTGAAATCAGCTATTCTTGAAACAGTGAAAAGAAAATAGTCCTAGTAAAATTCTGCACAGTTGAAGGTCCTTACTGATAACTTTGTGATAAGTGAAGATCAAATTATAATCTTTGCAATTATGTGAAGCACATTTTTATCAAATGCTCTTATTTTACTGCCTAACATTTATGGCATTTTAATTGTTTTGTTTTTTATCATTTAAATTTTATTAGAAAGAATTTTAATTATTATGGCATTATCAAATAGTGCAGATAGTGATGCTTTATGCAAATGTAATGTAATATTATATAGTTTTTCTTTTACATATTTTCACTTAATTTCATATAAATTTTGCCCTTTTGCACTATTTTTATTAATTAATTTTTTTACAATTTTTTTTATGGAATTGATGATGATGATGATGGTGATACTTTATATTTTGTATTGTTTTATCATGTATTTTTTTAAAGTTTATATATTATTGAAGATTCAGCATATCTACCTCGTAGTATTTAAATACAATTAATTTATATATAATCTAATAGAAATAATAACCTAAATATATATTATTATACCTAACTGTATATTATATTATTACATTATTGTGCCTTGCTGTATATTAAACTATTACACTATTATAGGAGTAATATAGATAAGCTATGTTAATATTTAATTTAATGTTTAATATCATTGAACTGTTTATGAAGTTATAGAACAGAAAAAAAGGATCAAATAAAAAAAAAAATAGATTAACATGCACATATTAATATTGAACAATATTCTGTATCATGATCCTAAATATTTTTTAGATTTTAAATGAAAAAGATACAATTGGTTCAAAAAAGGTTTTCATCTAGGGGAAACATTTGGTTTCCTTACAATACTTACAAATCAACTAAGATTAGTTGATTCAGCTGTGAATTTGAGTCTGCAGCACTTTGGACAAGCCTGTTAGGCTTAATGACAGCTGTTAAACTATTTTTCTGAAAATTGATTTTTAGTATTTTTAGAGAAGTTTTAATTTATTATTTACAAATGTTATTAATTTAGGCAAAATGTAGCATTATATGATCATAACCATATGAGTAATTAAGAGAGAGGTTATCAAAGCATTCACAATAACATAATGGCATCTATGCAAAGTATTTTATTTTATTTTATTGTTTTCAGATCATAAGAATATAACATTTGTATTAATATTTTATAAATTTAATTTTATAATTAATCTAATTCCTAATTCGTTTCTATTATTATTTATCTAAATTTAATTTTATAATTAATTTATAATCCTTTTATTCAGATAAATATTATTTCTTCAATAAAAAGCAGAAAGAGAGAGAGACATCAAAATTTGCATAATATTTCTATATTAAATACTCTACAGCTGGTCCGTATATAATATGGGAAATATATTCCAAGTTATATCAATCTGTTATATGAGCTACATAGGCTATAATATGGATTATATATGTAAAGATATTTTTTTTTTTGAAAATGCATACTTCTTTCGGTGATTGTAACAAAATTAAAAACTGTTCCAAATTATTCTCATTGATAAAATGTTTAATATCATCAATAGATATTGATTGTAATAAAAACCAAACAATGTTTATTTAATTTCCATGACAATTTAATAACTTTGTTATTGGGTTATACGCATCTGTGTTTTAGAAGTCTGTGTTATACGAGGTCTACTGTATACAATATATTTTAAAATGTGTTACTTTTAAGACAGTTTAATTAAATTGATATGTAATAATCTGTTAATTAAATATCTATATTTTTCCTACTGATTTTGTATTTTATTTCTAATCTGTAACAATTATGATATCGAAAGAAGTTCTGTCTTTCAATATTATAATTGTTACACATTAAATACAAATGCTATTCTCGATTTCTATACAAATTTCTTTAAAAAAATCATTTCTTGTGAAATACTTTATTAATTATATCAATAAATTTTATCATGAACTGATCATACATAAACTTAAATATGCATTTGCTTCAGACTTACCAAAATAATAGTCTTCCAAACGCACACGCACACACATGCACACACGAACATAGTATTATTATCAATGATATGAACATAGTATTATTACACACACGCACATGCACACACATGCACACACGAACATAGTATTATTATCAATGATATGAACATAGTATTATTATCAATGATACTATGCTCATAAATGCTGCATCATGGCCAATGTTGTATTCTTTCATAAAACAACACTCCCAATCTCTCAATTTGAAATCTTTTGCAAATTTAACCTTCAAAAAATAAAATCACATTTAGACAAAACATTTCGTTCTTATCTTATCCTGGGATATATATATATGATTTATATATAATATATAGTGGCAAAATAAATGTGGTATAGTTATATTAGCATATTAGAGATTTTAAAATCTGTAAATATTAAATTCATAATTACCAATATTCAAACTTTAAAAAATGATATTAGAGCATATTATCTATTTACTTATTTCATAACCAGTAAGTCTGCCTTGTTTGAAATAGTGATTGGTGATTAATCTTTTCAGTTTGCAAAGTTGCTAATTTCAAAATATCAATAAATCAATAAACCACAATAATAATTAACCTAATCTAAACCAAGGCTTCTCAAACTTTTCCATTTGGTGATCCCCCTTTACCCGAGCAAATATTTTCACGACCCTGGGTATAGAGATATATAAACTAGGAATACGAATTAAAACATTTGCTAAAATTTATGCGACCCCCATATGGGGGTTGCAACCCACACTTTGAGAAGCACTGGTCTAAATGACTCTGCAAATCCAGAGTCTGGCTTGAGGTCAGGTGTTTTATTGTTTTTTAAATAAATATATCTAATCAAAACCAATATAAATAACTAATGTTTACCCAACAAAAACAAAACCAGAACACTTACAGCTGGAAGTACTGAATAAGTGCTAAATCTAAATAGCGAAAAACAATGTTAAAAACTTATACTAAGAAATTGAATAAATTTCTCAAACAAAGTTTAAATAATAAAATATAAATTTATTGGACTCAAAAACACTTGCAAAAGTGTAAACAAAGCTTTATTTAAGCAATAATAAAACACAATTCAAAATATAAGGTGTGTGAAAAAGTTCTCGCTGTTTTTTTTCGAAAAAAGAGTCTTTATTTAAAAAAGAATGAAAATAAATACATCAAGGAAAGTATTGTCCGTTGCTGGCCAATACTTTTGCCCATCTTTCAGGTAACTGTTGAATGCCGTTGCGGAAAAACTCCTCATCTTTCGAGGCTATCCATTCGTCGATCCATTTTCGAACTTCGGCGTCATTTGAGAAGTGCTGGTCGGCCAGGCCGTGCGCCATCGAACGGAACAGGTGATAATCCGACGGCGCGATATCTGGGCTATACGGAGGGTGAGGTAAAACATCCCAGCCAAGCGCCTGCAGTATGTCCTTGACCGACTTTGCCACATGCGGCCGTGCGTTGTCGTGCAGGAAAACCACCTTATCGTGTCATTTGGCGTATTTTGGCTGTTTTTCCTTGAGCGCTTGGCTTAAACGCAACAATTGTTGTCCGTACAATTGAGCATTAACTGTGTGCCCTGGTTGTAGAAGCTCGTAGTACAAAATACCCTTCTTGTCCCACCAGACACACAGCATCACTTTGCCGCCGTAGATGTTCCGCCTTGGCGTGCCTGTTGAGGTCGATGGGAACTCTCCACGCCGGGCATACACTTTTTTGCGTTTTGGATTACTAAAGTGGATCCACTTTTCATCCCCGGTAACAATACGGTGCAAAAAACCTTTCCTGTTTTGACGTTGGAGCAAAATTTCGGACGTCATGAATCGCCGTTCGACATCACGCAACTTCAGCTGGTGTGGCACCCAATGTCCCTCTTTTTGAATCATACCCATGGCGTGCAAACGCTTGGCAATTGTTGTGCGATCCACTCCCAATGAATTGGCAAGCTTTTCTTGGGTTTGGCTTGGGTCTTGCTCGATCAAAGCCTCCAACTCATCGTCTTCGAACATTTTCGGCCTACCACTGCGTTCGTGGTCTTCAACTTCAAAATCACAGTCTTTAAAACGGCGAAACCAATCACGACACGTTGTTTCACTAGGAGCAGACGTACCATAAGCATCCACAAGCATATCATGTGCTTGAGCTGCAGTTTTCTTTAAATGAAAGCAAAAAAGTAATGCTTCCTGCAAATGACGCTTATTCGGTTCAAAATTCGACATTTTTATGTGTGAACAGCAAATGACGATGTAAAAAAATAACTAATTTTTTGATGCAGTCTTATTGACAGATTGTTAGGCTTAGAGAATGACCTTTCGTCGTGATAGATTGCGTCACCATTTACGTCCAGAGCCATCTGTTGGAAAACAGCAAGAACTTTTTCACACACCTTATATAACAAAACTTATTTAATCAAATTTCAAATATAGAAAATTCAAATATTCACAAATAATATAACTTTAAATATTACTTAATTTCTAATACCTCCACAACTGATACAAAAACTTAATCCTTGGTCGATCTTTACAAGGAATTCAAATGTCACTATTCAGTTCTACTTCAATATGAACACCTTGTTGTGTCATTGGATGCATATGTTTTTTTATACTAAGTGACTTACAGTCCTGAGCTTGGCTCATTTGCATAAAGTCGTGCAACAATTTCAAATAAATGAAAACACAGCACTTCTTGTAGTAAAGTATCAAATTAAATTTATTAGCTTAAATACAAGCAAACGTTTTCGATGTGCTACACATCCTCTTCAGGCATGCAAAGACAGTAATAGAACCGGGATGCTACTTTACACAGCATTGCCAAAACAACCTTGATGTTTCAAGCTGTAAATTACATACACGCTCCAACCTAACCCCTTACACAAATAACCCAAAACAGTTGAAAGTTAAAACCGATACATTAATCAAAAGAACCCCACTTCCCTTAAACAACAGATTCGTCACAAACAAATAAACACGGACTAAAGCAAGTACATTCACGTAAAACCAATAAAAGAATTAAACATTAAAAAATTAAAAAAATTAAAAGAACTTACCATTAGAACCCTATTAACCTAGCCTACATACAAAAAAAACCCTTATTAACCCAGCCTAAATATGAAAAGTCCTAAAACAAACACCTAAACTTTTAGCACATCCGTCTTCCAATTGGCGATGACGTATTTCCAAGCTGGGGGAGGCTCCCAGGCTACTCTATCATTAATCACCTTTCC
>AYEL01091377.1:0-40149 GCA_000484575.1 Olivierus martensii
TTCCGATCTATTGCTTATCTGATTTGTTATAGCTCCTATTTTTCTTTTAGAGGAAGAATTTTTAAGCAGGTACGTGGGGTACCGATTGGTAGCCCGATGGCCGGTACGCTGGCTGAGATTGTACTTAGAACGATAGAAGAGCGGAAGTTATGTTTGTTCCGACAGGAGATGGCGTTGTACGTTAGATATATTGATGATATACTGGTAGTTTGGAACGATAGCCAGAGAGTGGATGAGTTTACTAGGGAGTTTACGCTGGCGAATTATGGCCTTAAGTTGAATAAGGAGCAGCTTAGTAATAGTTGCGTTCACTTTTTGGATCTGCAGATTAGTTTGAAACAAGGAAGATTAAGTACGAGTGTTTACCGGAAGCCTACGTACAGTGCTATCCTGATACCAGAATGGTCGAATGACCCGAACAGTTATAAGAAGGCGGCCTTCCGGAGTTTTTATAAAAGGGCGTTGACCTATTGTAGTAATAAATTGGACCTAAACAATGAATTAAGCTATATTATGTGTGTAGGCAAACGGCACGGTTATAGCAGAGGTTTTCTTATGAAAATTCTCAATGAAGTTAGAAAGAGCATGTGGAGAGTAGAAGAGGCTAAATGTGAGAAACCAGGTTTTTTACCAGTCCCTTACCACTTGGGAAATCTTAAAATGGTCCGAAAAGTGGAAAAAAGAAGTAAGAAAAGATTAGCGACAAGGAGAAATCCTACTCTGTTTAGTATCCTGCGGAATGAGAAGGACCCGCTGGAGCACAGAGAGAAGAATGCTGTTTATAGGATACCAGTTAAGGATAATAGTACGAAGGAAGTTTCTGCGTATATCGGGGTCACTTCGAGATCAATTGCGAAACGTTTGGTGGAGCACAAGAGGGACATAGAGCAAGCAAGGTTTAGCACGGCGTTGGCGGTGGAGGCTTATGAGAAGGACGTCTGCATAGATTGGAAAGGTGTCAAACAAGTTAGGCCGGTGCCGGAACGTACGCACCCACTGGTGGCAGAGTCCATTGAAATATTAAAGTGGTCAAGAGTGGGAAAGGTGATTAATGATAGAGTAGCCTGGGAGCCTCCCCCAGCTTGGAAATACGTCATCGCCAATTGGAAGACGGATGTGCTAAAAGTTTAGGTGTTTGTTTTAGGACTTTTCATATTTAGGCTGGGTTATTAAAGTTTTTTTTTTGTAGGCTAGGTTAATAGGGTTCTAATGGTAAGTTCTTTTAATTTTTTAATTTTTAATTCTTTTATTGGTTTTACGTGAATGTACTTGCTTTAGTCCGTGTTTTTTTGTTTGTGACGAATCTGTTGTATAAGGGATGTGGGGTTCTTTAAATTAATGTATCGGTTTTAAATTTCAACTGTTTCTGGTTATTTGTGTAAGGGGTTAGGTTGGTGCGTGTAAGTAATTTACAGCTTGAAACGTCAAGGTTGTTTTGGCAATGCTGTGTAAAGTAGCATCCCGGTTCTATTACTGTCTTTGCATGCCTGAAGAGGATGTGTAGCACATCGAAAACGTTCACTTGTATTTAAGCTAATAAATTTAGTTTGATACTTTACTGCAAGAAGTGCTGTGTTTTCATTTATTTAAGTAGTCTTAGTTGAAGCAGTTTAATAGTTTTGTTAACAATTTCAAATTTATTAGTTTACAGAGTAATCAATTCATGTCATCCTCTTTACAAATTAATTATGTATTGAACAAAACATCGATAAGCGATCATTCTTATATTCTCACCTCAGATCAGTGGTACTTATTTAAATTAGATGATGTCATGAGCTGAGAGAGCTTGTTCTGAAGACAGATTTCTGTTCCATAACATGTGATTGCTAACTACTGAGATGGAGAATGTGGAAAGTGAGTTAACTCTTAAACTAAAATATAATACATTAAATAATACTGAAAATAATGATAAATAATAAAAGAACATAATAAAATAATAACAGGATAGGTCAGAGTTAACTTCTTCACAAGTTGAAATTGCTATAGTCAACTATCCCAATCATACATTTCACTTCTATTCTTAGTCAGAATGGACACATCCATTTTTAACTTCCATGTTTAACCATCCATTTTAGGTTCAAATTATCAGACTTTATAACTGATCAACTTCCTGTAAGTTCAGCCCCTAAAAATAGGTGATAACCTTTTGGAATTAACTATGCAACTGATTATAGCATATCAATATAAATCTGTATTTTGTTTTATTGATGAGAAAAAAGTTGGAAATGTAAAATTAAAAATAATCATAAATTAATAATCATTAAATTATCAGTTTATATTCATAGTTCAGTGTTGTTATATAAAGATGATATGAATTTTAAATAATAATTTTTTATAATTAATTAATATATTTGGATTATTATTTAGAGAGATCAGAATTTCAACTGGAAAAAGAATTATTGGAAAGCCAGTTAAAATTTAAGGAAACATCAGAATCATGCCAGGAATTGAAGTCTCAAATTAAAGAATTAGGTATTTATCTTTTAAATTTATGTCTTACAATTTTTTCTTTATTATTTTAAAATATTTTTTATAATATACATATGTAGTCCAACTTGAAAAAATTCACATTCTTTCCAATTCTTACTGATCATGCATCTCTCTCATAATGTTTATTACACACACTCCTTAAAAGTTATTGAAAAAATTGGGAGAAGATGCTTCAAATTTGATATGTGTAATACATAATTTTTTTAATAAATGATCATCAGGTTTGGAGATTTTGAAACAATTGAAGTAGAGAAAAACTACCTAATCATCAAATTCATTACCATGTCAATTCTTGGTGGTTAACAATAGAGTCTATAGCTGAGAGAATTCTTGAACAAATAAAAGCTCTTAAAGAATCATTGGACTGACTTATAAATCTCAACTACAAAGAACTATAATTTCAAAAAAAAATTATAGAATTTCTTAAAATACCAATTTTTAAGAGAACTATTCAGCTACTACTAGCTGAATTATTATTCATAATATCAAATGCACAAATTTTTACCAAGTTTATTGGGCTGTTTTAATGTAATCATGTTTAATGTATCAATGCATCTCATTTATTTGCTTTATATGAAATTAAATACATTGACTGAAACTTTAATTTGTTGAAATTTAAAAAAAGCAATCTGTCTCAAACACATCAATAGATTGTCCATTGATGTGCTTGAGACAGAGAATCTCCTTCCCATCAAAAAAATATTATTCAGCTACTACTAGCTGAATTATTATTCATAATATCAAATGCACAAATTTTTACCAAGTTTATTGGGCTGTTTTAATATAATGATCATCTCATTTATTTGCTTTATATGAAATTAAATACATTGACTGAAACTTTAATTTGTTGAAATTTAAAAAAAGCAATCTGTCTCAAACACATCAATAGATTGTCCATTGATGTGCTTGAGACAGAGAATCTCCTTCCCATCAAAAAAATATTTATCAGTGATAAACTCAAGATTGAACTACAAAAGATAAATTATCTTTACTCTTAGCTGATAACATACACTTATAGTCAGTCATCTGTATCTTGTATTTAAAAATCTCTAAGTAATCTTGGAAATTTTGTTACAGATTCTATTAAAAGAATATTTGTTGTTTTTATTAAAAGTTTGGACACATTATATGAGTACTAGAAAAGAAGTTCTGCAAAAATCATTGTTTATTAACAAGTGTTTATTGTCATGGTTTAAATGCCTTCAAAAGAATTGCTTTCTTCTCAAAAGAAAGTTGTTCTTTTGATTGAATTGCCTGAAATTTCCCATTCAATGTTTCAGTTGACTTGTTGATTGATGAGTGAACAATGTGCCAAATTAGAAATAATAAATATGGCAGAAAAAGATGATTTGGGAAACAGTAAATGATTTATTTGTATTGGGAACAATTTTTTGAGTTGAAAACTGGCTTAGAAGAATTAAAATACAGAAATATAACAAAAATAGTAAAGCTATATTGCTGATATGGAACATGAATTTTTCAGCTCTTTTCAAAGTTAATAGAGTCAAGAATGTCAATAAAAGAACACACTTTGAATTCAATACAAATATGTAAAAGTGTTTTAAAATTTATAGCAATAAATACGAATTTATTCTTATTACAAAAGAATTATGGCTATAGTTAGTTCATTCACTTTTAAATATAGAGAGTATCTAGAAAGAACATGAGAGAAACTGAAAATCAGAAAAAAATTTATGCTAATAAAAATAAAGTAGATGTAGCTAATAAATATCTTGGAAAGGCAACAAATTTCAAAAATTTTACTGAAGTTGACATAGCACAAGTAATGTTAAATAGTTTGCAAGAACAAAAACAAGTAAGAATTAGAAAGAGATTTATCAGCTAAAAATCTCGATAGGCAAAAGAAAATTTAAAATTATTTAAAATTTGAAATTAAAGATGAAGAAAAGAAATCTTCAGTAACAAATTTAACATAATGCACTGTTTTTATTTATGTTATATGACGGGTGGGCAAAAGGCGGCCCGCAGGCTGGATCTGGCCCGCGAAGGTATCTTATACGGCCTGCCGCATAAACTAGAACACATTATAGTTTTAAGGCCTATATTTGTAAAATTCTATTTGAAAAGAAAAAATAAAACAACGGATACTCTGTAGTGTAAAATAAGAGATACTCTCGCTAAAATTTGGAGTAATTCGATAGAGTACGTGTACATACCGAATTATTCCAAATTTTGATGATATACTTAACCAAGAACATAGTAAATTTCACCATTCACATTAAGTTGTAAATTTGTTTTTACAAAATTAACTTTGTGGGTTCTAATATTTTGTAAGTTTTATGTTTAGGTCAAATTAATTACGTAGGTATCTAATATTTTATAACATTCTGATGTAATATTTTGTAACATTCTGATGTAATAGCAATCAATCAGTTTGATAAAATACTTATGCTTTTAAAGAAAATTATCTGAATTTATTAATTCGTAGTACGAATTATTTTCTAATGTTTCTAATGAAAAATATAGTTTCTACAGATGCTGGTCTCCTGCATCCAAACAAAAACTAAGAAAATAACACATGAAAAATATATTTTAAAAATAATATTAATACATGAATATATTCTTTGTGTAAGTATCACAAAAGTGATTACACACCATAAGGCGATTGACAAGAACATGTGCAGATAAATTGGTGTAACCATTATTCTTGTCCCGTGTGATCGTGAGAGGAATATATTTGTGCAAGAATCAGTCTTGCTTGAACATGAATAGTCATTTTATGTAAAAATAATTTTATTAATTATTAGTAGATTAGCTAATGTTATCATCAATAATTTCATTACATTATTATAAAATGGTGTCGTAAGGTTAAATTCCCCCTTAGGTGCATTTCAATTTGGAGATTGTTTATCCGGCCCTCGGCAGAAAATAATTGCCCACTCGTTATATGAAGTTCCCAACTTTATAAAGAGCTAATTCATTCCTAAAGTGGGTGCTCATAAAATAACAACTTGTAAACCAAGAGGCAATAATTTCCTATATATATATAATGTTAAAACCAGAAGTTCCATTCTTGGCAATGAAATTTGACCCATAATAAAATTAAGTAAAGGTCAATAAAATCAATAGTATACAATTAAACAATGTTTTATTTGCCTAAATAAATGAAAATATAGTCTTTAAAATCAAGCAAATTACAATAATAAAGATTATCATACAAATATTAAGGAATTTTTATTCTTTGCCATCATCATTGTCAAATTATTAGATGAATTTTTATACAGTGAATTATGCCTTAAGAATAAAAGTTTAAATAATTTATTTGTGAAACAACTGTGAAAAAACTTTCCGTTGAATATAGTTAAAAGATCATTCACCACAAGATACCATAGCAGATGAGAGAAGGATTCCCAGATTGGTGTTTATTGCAAACAACAATTATATGTGAATATTGTAATTTCCTCCTCATAAAGTGTACTATAAACAATTCTATGATTTGGCATGGAATCAATCCAATGAACAGTTGTTGAACAGATTTCATGTCTTTTACATGCTAAACTAATTTACTTGAAAAAAGTAAAGTCAAAAGCCCCTTGGATATCAAAGAATGCTTCTAAGGCAGTTTCCTTATATCCAATTGCTGTATTAATGACTGACACAACCTTATGAAGAGCATTCTCAGTCAATTTATTTAATTGATTGCAAATTGACTATGATGTAGAGGAGACTATTAAAGCCCATCTCTGATAGATCTATCCATCTGTTTTTATTGTTTCCAATAAGAATGTCTTTTGGCTAATGAAACTTTTAGCTTTTGGATAATAGGACTTAGCCTCAATACAAGAGCTTAGATATACCTAGGCTTAGATAAAAGAAATCCTTAATTTCCTCCAGGACTATAGAATATAGCAAAAGCTAGACAGACTCTAAAAACACAGCAAAAATGTGTGGCAAAAAGATCGATGCTCTGTTGTAAAAACACCAGCAAAATACCATCTGGCCCAGCAAACTTGAAGGATTTAAAGCTACTTATAGCCTATCTAATATTTATTTGATTGATCTCCCTCTCTCTCTCTCTCTCTCTCTCATTGCATAATAAACACACTTATTGAGGTTTGATTGTTCTTGTGGAAAAGACAATCCCACAATCAAAGTAGATCCAGAAAAATGCATTTGAAAGAGTTCCTTTATTGAGTCTGCAATTACTAATCATTCTACCATCTGGAGTTTGTTAGTTCTAACTTTGTAATTCCTTTTGGACATTATCTTCACTAGTCTGGTTACATCAGATATTTCTTCAATTCTCTGACAGTATCTTTTCTGTTAAGAGTTTTTTTTTCCTTCTAATGGTTTTATTATAACAGATAACAGCACTTCTATGTGTGTCCCATTCACCTCTCCATTTACTTTTATTAAAAAATCTTCTAACATTAAATCTAACAAGGAAAGGGCGCAAGGGCCGGAAAACAGAATGAAACAAAATTTATTTCTGTAAGAGTTCTTGACTAGTACTAAAAGACAGTTAAAAGGCTAGAGGCCAATGGCTAGCCATTATGGATAAAAACGATCTCGAAGAAATACGCGACGAAAGTATACCAGTTCATTATACTAATTAACGACGAGTTGACATGGCAGCGTGGTTAAGCGGCAAACTGCCATGCAGTCGGCCCGAGTTTTATTCCCGCTAGTTACATTTTTTTTTGTTTATTCGTATTAGCAGAAATATGAATTGAAAAGGTTAAAAACAGCATTAATTAAATATATTTTTCTGTTTGTCTGCCATTTTGCTTGAATGATGGTTGCAATATTATATCTGCGGGCCGACCGCATGGCAATTTGTCGTTTAACCACGCTGCTATGCCAACTTGTCATTAATTAGTATAATGAACTGGTATACTTTCGTTGCATCTTTCTTCCAGGTCATTTTTCTCCATAATGGCTAGCCATTGGCCTCTAGCCTTTTACTGTGTTTTAGTAGTAGTCAAGAACTCTTACAGAAATAAATTTAGTTTCATTCCATTTTCTGGCCCTCACTCCCTCTCCTTGTAAGACTACCCAAATTTTTTTATTAATTCCTTATTTATATATGGAAATTAATGGAAAGTTTGGCAGTATTAGAATACATCAGTCTTCTACTTATATAATTAATTCTTAATAACTAAATATACAGCACACTTGGCAGTAGTGACTTCAAAAGTATTTTATTTAACAAACGAAGTACTTTCAGTCTATCTACTAGACCATCTTCAGCGTTACATTGACTTACAAGGAACGTAAAAGAATATAAAAACATAATAACGTTTAATAAATATAAAAACATAATAATTTACGTTCCTTGTAAGTCAATCTAACGCTGAAGATGGTCTAGTAGATAGACCGAAAGTACTTCGTTTGTTAAATAAAATACTTTTGAAGTCACTACTGCCAAGTAAGCATATATTTGATTATTAAATTAGTGTTACAGGCAGTTCATATAACATTCAAAACTGATAATTAATTCTTTTAATAAATTTCTGTTTAAATTGAAATAAGCTGCATAAGTCAAATAATGCTTAAATTTGATTTTGGCAATCAACAAATGGAATTCCTTGATAAAATTAATGAACATACTAGGAGCATAGATATATAAATTTAAAACTATAAGTGATATTTTTGAAAAAAGAAATTATTTAATGATCTTTTTATTTGTGTTTTATAGAAATCTAACATAAATAAAAAGACTTGCATATTTAAACTCAAAACTGCATAAGTAGCAGACTTACTATATTATAAATATTCTAAATTAAAGAAGAAAATTTTCCATATGTTAAAAATTACCAGATAAACTAACCTCTTGTATGCAATCATATGTAATTTTTAATACATAATTTTATATTGGTTACTATATTTATTAATTAATTTTATTAAGTCTACAATATATAAATTCGAAAGTATGGCTACACATACATCCACTAATCTTTGCCAAGATGTCAAGAAAGGATTTTACACTCAAGTAAAATTGCTTGGCTGAATAAAATTAAAAGCCAGCCATTTAATACAAGCTATAGTAGACTCGCTGAAATAAACCAAAATCTATCATAGACGCGTCTCATACAAAAAGAAAATCAACTGCATAAGGAGTGGGCATTACAGAAAAAAATTCCAGGAACATTGAAAAGAAAGCATGATGGAAAGGATTCGGCATTACAGAAAGAAATTCCAGAAACAAAAAAGAAAGCGTGATGGAAAGGATTCAGAAATCGAAGAAGCATTAGATCAATGGATTTCTATAGGCATGTTGTAACGAAGCTAGTTTACAAGTCGCTGGCGCTAGCGGAAAGCTAACTTGCCCAATGTAAACAACCCCGCTAGCGAACATGTCACTTGCCAGGATAGTGGCAAGTAAAGTTGAAATCCTGGCTACTTTACTGTCCACTTGCCGGCCATGTGACCCACTTCCGGCTCCTACTGCCCCTGTGTAAACAGAGACAAACCCATTAACGGCTAGTCTCACGTGTGAGATTAAAAAGATGTCTTCGAAATGGAATTCGGAAGATATTCTAAAATTCCTAGATATATACGAAGAATACGAATGTCTGTGGAACATTAGACATTCAGATTACCACAATAAATCCATTTGAGAAAGTAGAATGTCCAAATTATTGCATGTATTCTTACAAAAAACCTTGTAATAGAAAATATGGAAAGTTTAAGAAAAAAAATAAAAGTGATTAAAAATGTGTACCGGCAGAAGTTTTAAAAATAGAAAAATCGAAGAAAAGCAGTGCAAGTGTGGATGATATTTTCAAATTTTTCCACACAGTCTGAGGTGTCTTCTATATTCCTTGGGATCTTCATTCACTATCTCGCGAACAACTGAATTTGATCCACCTGAATTTCTCTACGCATAATCCAATTTCTACATTTCCTTTGCTTTTTACCCTTTTTCTTAACTAAGTCCCTAAGCTCTTCGCTTAAAATTATTATAACGGCGTCAATAGCTTCTTCAATATCTAACATTTTAATTTCCCGTACAAAACGTGTGAACTTTGTATGCGACACACAATAGAAAATACAACTTGCCAGTAAATAGGTGCGGCTTCTACTAGTCATGTATAAATAATAACTTTCCCTGTAGTTCGACTCGCGACAAGTTCTAGCGGTCTACAAACTAGCTTCGTTACAACACGCTTTATAGTTAGCGGGCGAGGCGTGAATATCAGCAGCCCAGTGTTGAAGATGAAGATCAGTAAAAAACTAATAATTAGATATCTATTTTAATAAATCATTAAAATAGGTACCTAATTATTATTTTTTTACCCATTTAGTTTACCTACGAATTACATATTTTATTTTAGAATTTATTACTACTTTTGTTTTCCTACATATTCGTATTTTATTTTAGAATTTATTATTACTTCGTTTAATTGTGACAGCCGCGCATTAAAATAGGTAAATTATTATTTTTTACCTATTATTTATTTACCTACGAATTACATATTCTGATTATTATTTTTTTACCTATTATTTATTTACCTACGAATTACATATTTGTACCTAATTATTATTTTTTACCTATTATTTATTTATCTACAAATTACATATTTTATTTTAGCATTACTTCATTTAATTGGGACAAAATGGCTTGGCCCGACGTGTCCCAATTAAGCGGAACACTGTATATGTATATACAATATATATGTAGAATATTTTAAAGTAAAATAATCCTTTTATGATTATAGTGTATATATATAGAATAGTTTATGATTAAATCATAAAAAATATAATATTCATACATATTTTATGATTTTATAAATAAATTAATGAAGCAATTAATTTATTCTGTGTATATATATATACAGTATAAATTAATTGCTGCATTAATTTATCTCACTAGTTTAAGATAAATTTGAATATTATGGAATACGTATTTCAAATAATTTTGTCATGCAAACTCTCATGCAATTGCATAATATATCAAAAGCACAACAAATATGATTACAACTTCAAAAAGGTTTTATATAATTCAATTAATCTAGAACTTTTAAACATATTGGCAACAAGGCTAAAGAATTAAATTTTATACCATACATATTTTATATGCAATAATAAATATAAAATTAGAAATTCATTCACAAATTTAAACAATTTGAAAAATATAGAATTATTTTACAAAATAGTATGAGAAATAAATATAAAAATTAAATGCATGCAGAAAATTCAAGCAATTTAAGATGATAAAAAAAAACCACTTATAAAATAAAATCCTGTATCTTTGATACTTTTTATGCAATATGTAAATAGTAAAACTTTCAAAATATTAAAAGACTTTGAAAGAAGTTACTATTATGCAAAAACATATAATCTATTTGAGATTGTAAAAATAATTAAACAATTATCCATCCTTACAATCTTGCATATTATCATTTTTTTTGTAAAAATTACAATTATTGAGATGATAAAAATTATTGTACTTATTGTACACTGCCAAATTTTACTATAAAAATAAACATTAAACAGCTCCATGGCAGGAAAATATACTTTAATAATAATTTTACAATACTTTAGTAGCACTTTCAATTAGTGAAAATCCTCATCAGCTACAACACAATAATGGAAAAGAACCAAATTCTAAAGAACACCATAGTTTTTTAAAATAATGTTCCGGTAACCTCTTTTTAATAGATCTTGCTGTTAAAGCAAGATCTATTAAAAATAGATCTTGCTGTTAAAGCAAGATCTATTAAAAAGATGTTACCGGAACATAAAAAAGATTTAATGAATAAAACTGCTAATACAACATTGGCACAACGAGCTTTAATTGCAGACTTAGAAGTAAAGTGGGATGACACCAAACTACTACGTAAAGAACAAAACCCAAAGAGAGGAAGAATAGTGGAAACTATTTCAATTTTTAACAACCGTAAGACAATTAACAAATTAGATCCAACCACAATAAACAATGCGTGGAAGTGGTGCTTGATAAGAAAAAACTAATTTATGTTTTTTGTTTAAAAATTACTAAAAATTTATATATGCACAATATTTTATGTAAACAATGAATTATTTATTTTTATTAGCAGTACGTTGTTATTTACAATAATTTGTTATTTCACATATATTTAGTATTCTAAGTTTATTTTTAGCTTATAAAAAGCTGTAAATATGTGGTTGCTATAGCAATGATGTTTATATTATTTTAAAAAACTACGGTGTTCTTTATAATTTGGTTCTTTTCCGTTATTGTGTTGTAGCTGATGAGGATTTTCACTAATCGAAAGCACTACTAAAGTATTGTAAAATTATTATTAAAGTATATTTTCCTGCCATAGAGCTGTTTAATGTTTATTTTTATTATATTTTCCTGCCATAGAGCTGTTTAATATTTATTTTTAATTATTGAGAAAACTATGAAGAGAAAATTTATTATTTATAAATTAAATTATATTATGATTCAGAAAACTAAGTTATAATATATTTATTGAATTATATTCTAACAATTATATTATTATAAGTAACAAAAATAATAATATAAAATATTTTAATAAAACAATAGTTTTAATAGGTGTTCTTCATTTTCAGAAAGTCTTTAGAATAACAAAAATAATAATGTAAAATATTTTAATAAAACAATAGTTTTAATAGGTGTTCTTCATTTTCAGAAAGTCTTTAGGATCCATCGCCAGCTTAGCGTTTAATCAATAAAATTAATTTTACACCTGCTGGAGTTTATACAGTCTATAAGAAAACAAGCTTTTAAAGCAGGTAGAAGATCACAAAAAAACAAATTTATTTAAAACGTTTTCAGTCAGTTTATTGACCCGCTTCAGTAACTTATAAACACCAACATTAGAATAACTTTTAAATGAAGATGGTTACATAGAATTCGAATAGAGAACATAGAATTCATACTTAAAGGCTTGTGTTTTCTTATAGACTGTATAAACTCCAGCAAATGTAAAATTAATTTTATTGATTAAACGCTAAGCCGGCAATGGATCCAATAGTTTTAAATATTTGTTTTGTACTAATTAAACTTTTTAGTACATCAAAATGAAATT
Source organism: Olivierus martensii (assembly GCA_000484575.1). Taxonomy (NCBI): domain Eukaryota; kingdom Metazoa; phylum Arthropoda; class Arachnida; order Scorpiones; family Buthidae; genus Olivierus; species Olivierus martensii. The sequence continues at coordinate 12,492 of AYEL01091377.1, forward strand.
ACTAGCTAAAATTTATTAAATCAAACAGAAGTTCACTACTAAATTCTGTTGAGCATTTTTTGACAATAGCTATAGATATATACAGTATAGCTATTGTCAAAAAACTGTACATATAAAATATAATTATCATATTATTGCACATATAATTTATCAACATTATTACATATATCTCCAGTCTAATAATAGGGTGTACATATACAATGTTTTAATTCTATCATAATAATTTATTTTATGTAAATTTGACTTGCCCAATACAATGGAATGTGTGTCACAAAGGGAATGAGTGAGAGAGTGAAAGTGTGAATGTATACAGGGCAAACTAAAAGTTTCTTGCACCCCCCTCAGAGTTATGCTGAATTTGTTAATGTAAAATAATATAAAGTCATGGGTGGCCTTGCAGATGGTCCAATCAGAGTGACCTTGAGCATATAAATTAGGCAAATGAAATTCCATCTCCAAAATCATAACAGATAGAAATACATTCATGTATATACATTACATATAAATGCATACATTTATACACATAAATAAATTTATGTACATAAGATTTAATAATAAAAGCAGAATGCTACAAATACAGAGAAGAGCTATTAATAAACATAGCACAAAAATGCATGACATGTCAGGGCCTTCCCACTTTGATTAGATATCAATTATCTTTTTTTTTTTTTATCATTTATAAGATTCAATTATCAGTTTTGTTATCTGCTTATTTCCACCTTTAGCAGTGAAAATATATTTTTTTTTAATTATTTTGCTATGTAATTTTAGTTATGAGATGACAAAATAGAATGAGAAAGCTAATTAATTTAGATTAAGATAGAAATAATCTCCAAGTGAGAAAATGTGAATCTAAGCACTGAATATGATATGATTAAATCAATGATCAGTACAATTTTAAAATACAAGGAAGAAATAAAAGGTGCACAAGTCACAAGAGGGAATCATTAGATTAAATAGTTCATGTTGTACACATATGAGGGTTGTTCCAAAAGTAAGTTTTGTCATTTTTTTTGAAAGAGAAGATGGTACACCAGGTGAAACAAACAACCGCCATAAGAATCCACATCAATTGCTGGTTCAGCAACGGAAGGAGCATCAGTGGAGGAGGAATGATGCATGCATAGAGCACCGAAGAAGAGAGAAAATAGCAGCAGACAGGCGTGCCCGAGGTTATTCGAGTACAAATCACAATGGCAGACAGACGTGTACTGACAACGTGGTCACCAACGGAAGTGCGTGCTGTTATCCGGTATGAATGGGCACGTGGGACTAGCGTGTCCATCATCCATGAACACCTACAGATCATGTATGGTGAAGAGGTCATGTCTTGTCAAATGGTTGTCGCTGGTGTTGCATGTTCAGTGAAGGAAGGCAGTGTGTGTGGAGGATGAAGTGGGCTTCCCTCAACATCCACAAATGAAAACAACATTGCTAGAGTACAGGACATGGTGTTAGTGGACAGGCGCATAATGGTATCAGATGTGGTGTCCACACATTGCAGGGCACTGAGTTTTACCAGAGTGGTTTCTTCAAACTGATTGCACGCTATGACAAATGTTTCAATGTCGGTGGCGACTATGTCGAAAAATAGTGCAAGGTGTATAGTTCATGATGCCATGGCATATTTTTTTGGCAATAAAGTTTCCGTGTGAAAAAAATGACGAAACTTACTTTTGAAATGTCCCTCATAGAAACTCTTCTATTTTTCTGGATTAATGAAAAATGAATGGCAAATGATAGTGTCAGTGAGATGATTATTTGCATATACAATGTATAAAAATTAAATAAATTAGTTTTATATTATTTTATGTTTGTATTATATTTTTCTTATTTAAATGGTTGTAGTGAATGATAACTTTGTTATAGGTTGCAGGCCTTGAACGAGACTACCCTAAATTTTATATTTTGTAAATGGCAGTGAATATGCCTTAAAACAGGGGTGGGCAACCTTTTTTTTTTGGTAGGGGGCTGTATAGAAAAATTTATGGTGGGCCACGGCCAAAACAAAAGCAATTGATGATAATATTATTTAAAAAAGAAAAGGTATAGATATATAAGTATACATAGCATTGGTATTAGATATAATAAAATAATGTGACCCACAGGCTGGAGGTTACCCACCCCTACTTTAAAAATTGCATTTTCTAGTTGGCAATTAAATACATTTCAAATATGTTTTTATAAAATGATTAATTGTTGAAACAATCTAATAATATATGGCACGTAAGTTTTTGAAAGTTCATTTCAGATCAAATTTAATTTTAGAAAAGTGTACTTTTTCTGAAAATAAATCAGAAATTTTTAAGAATGTTTTTCAGTCACTATTTTATGCTAATTGTTTAAATAAATATAATGATAGAGAGCAGTAGTTTTAGCAACTAATAAAATAACTTAAAAACATTATATTTCCTTTAGAAATATAAGTTTAAATAAAACAGAATAAAGTAATTTTATAATTTTAGTATGTATTGTCATTGACAATAAAACAAATTTCAAAAGCCTTCAACAATTTTATAAGTAATAAATTTTTATTTTTACATTGATATATTACTTTTCTGTTTTTATTATTTAATCATTACACTGAATAATTATCAAATGAAATAGCAATAATGTTAAAATGTAAAAATATTATTATTATTATTAAGAAAACAACATTTACAGTAAAGCAAGAAAGGATTTCTATATGTTACTTTTTTGCCTAAAAAATTTAATAAGTAAACATTTAATTTTTGGAATGATTAATGTTAGTTCAAAGAGACAGGATTTTGATATATATTAAATTCCAAAATTTATAATAATTTCAATTATTAAATATTACAGTCAATATTAATTTTGTAATGTAACAATTATAACTAACATTATGGCAGTCAGCATATCATTACCTTTTGATACAATAAAATTCTAGAAAAATTTACATTTTTATTGTTTTTTCAATTAGGAAAATTATATTTAAACAAGAAAATTATATTTACATATAAATTAAGTTTTCCTAAATATTTTCCCCTCATATATAAATTTTTCATGAATGCAAAATGAAACTACCTGTTGATTAAATATTTGACAGTAGGCACCACATTCATTAATTCGAAGAAACTGTGCTACATCCAAAATACCCCAATGCTCAGGATTAACTTCATTATGAGTTGAACTTAAAGCCGGTCCACCAATTGATGTCTGTATATCACTCATTTTCATAATGAAAGGAAATCTATAGTTATGCAAGTACTATATGTTTAAAAATATATAAACTAAAACAGTATAATTCTTTACGTTCAAATGCTTTATAAATAAATTTATATATTTAATTTTTTAAAAATTCATTTTTATGTTATACCTTTTAACATTAAAAATCAAATAAAATACTTAAAAGTGATGAAATTACATAATACTAAAAAAATGCATTCATTAACATAATCATAAAATAAAATGAATTAAAAAAAATCAATCTGAAGTTTAAAAATTCTATTAAAACTAACTCATAATTTTAAAACTGAAATTTATTAAACATATTAAAATACAATTCAGAAAATGATCATATTTTTTTTTTTAATATTCTGAAATTAAGATAAATAAAATTAATGATCATATATTTTTTTTTAATATTCTGAAATTAAAATAAATATATATAAAATAAGACAAAAATTATATCACCTTGATTTTATACAACAAAATAAATGAATAAATTAATTTTAAATACTTTCTTCATGCATGGAATTCTAATATCATCCACAATATTAACTTTTAATATGCATAGGAAACTACATATTAAATAATTTTATAGCAATTAACTTATTTCACATGTCTTCTGGTAAATCATATAATATCTTAACTTCTATATTTGTTGACACTTAAAGGAGAATAAAAACTGTTTGTGAGTGAAACTTTTGAATAATTACAATTTATAAAAACTAATATATAATCAGATTGAAAGTCAAAAGCCAAACTCAGACCTTGATATAATTGTTTAATCATCTACTGTAATGACAAATATATTAAATTTTCTTTATTTTACATGCATCTCTATGATTTATCAAAACTGATTTTCATAACTAAGATGACTGTAGCAGTATTCTAATTATCAAACAAACACTAAGTGATAGTTATTATTTGACAGTTCTTTTGTATTAAAATAATATTAAAAAAAGTTAATATTCTTTCAAATTACAAATAATATCAGCTTATATAACAATTATACAAATAAGCATTAAAAAAAATGTAAATAACTAACACAAAATTAAATGTGTATTTCAAAATTGTTTTTGAAACTATTATTATTGACTACAAATATATTGCAATTTGCATGATAATTTAAATAAATTCTGTAAAGAATGCTTTATTCTAAAATATTGAAATAATTAATAAAATGAAAACACTTTTTAATAATCCTTAGTTAGATGCAGATAAGAGAATAATTTCAAAAAGCTATCATTTTATTTTATTTTAATTTTACATAACTGATACGATATATTAAGAACAAAATTTAAATGACTACAAGTTTTGAAAAAATTAGTGCCAAATTATTTAAATACAGTCAAACCTCAGTTCACGAACACTTTGGATCCCGAACAATTTGGTTTACAAACGAATTTTCTGAACACTTTGTGTTCAGATGACGTGCTGTGGTCAGGTTACAAACATGCAAGTTGTCAACATAAACATTTTCAATGATAATGTCATGTATCACTTTAGAAACATTTTAAAACAGACAAAAACAAATCACACTGGAAAACTTTTTAGTGAGAGCCCAATGGCTCTGAAGCAGAATCGAATGGTGACAAGAGAAAAAAAAGAACTCCCTTCCAAACAATAACATTTCACTTCCTCACTACCTTCCACTTAGGCTTTTAACTCTCCTCCATATAGATATGGGAAAACAAATTAAGTTTTTGTCTATATTTGATCCACTTAATGGTGTGTTCATCTTTTTTTGTGATAAATCTAATGGTTTCCATTGATTTTGTGTTAAGAACTTGTGCACAAAGTATTATTGTTAAAATTTAAATAAGCAATAAGGACATTTTTAGAAATCATCTGGGGTCCATGATCGGATTAATCCATTTTACATTAATTCTTATGCAGAAAATAGTTTCAGTTTATGAATAACCTTCAGGAACGAATTAAGTTCGTGAACCAAGATTTGACTGTATTTATGTTATTTTTCATTTACAGGAAAATATTTGAATTAATATTACTGTAAATTTTATTATAATAAAATTTCATTGTCAAACTGTTTTGAAATGATTCATAAATACATTAATTTATTCTATTAAGCTATATTTCATTATTTTTTGGTGAAATAGAAAATTTATTTTAAGAAATTCATATTTTATTTGAAGAAGTGACTTTAATAATTATTTCTTAGAATAATCACAACAACTTTAAGTCCATAATAAATTAAACTAGCACAAAATACAGAAAAACAAAAGTTTATTTGTTAACCATTTTTGATTGATTATAAGAAGTTACTCATACTTGTCCATAACAAGTCCATGTTTGTAGTTTTATGGACAAGAATGTGAAAAATAAATCTCTTGCTCTTGGCTAAGCTTATCATAAGCTTAGCCAAGAGCAAGAGATTTGCTCTTGGCTAAGCTTGCAATTTCAAAATAACTTTATATATGTCTGTGCCTCTAGACCTTTACCAGTCAACTATGGTTAAGAGTTTATGAATAAAACTAAATATTAATCTAGATCCCAAGAGAAACCCAATTCTATAGTTTATTAAGAAACAATAAAAAATTTCTTATAACAAAGAATTAAAAATGAGAATATATAATATCGTTAATAAACAAGGATGAGAATACAGTAAACCCTTGCTTTATTGTAAAATGCGATATCTTAATTGTTTCCATTTAATTTGTCCAACACTAGAATTTCATTCATATGCAGTACAATGATGAGTGCATGGGTATCTGCAATGATACCCATGCACACATCTGTCAACCCTGTTTGACTCTGTCTGCTAGCTGAGTTGACCCAGGCCGAGCTGCTATCATTTCACTCATGTTAGCATAACTGTAATCATGTATTTATCAGTGTTTATCCTCTTCTCCTTTTGCATTTGTATTTCTTTTAATTTCAAAAATTCAATATGACATCTAAGAGGAAGACTGAAGAAGATAAAGCAGCAAAAAAGAAGCAAAGGTTTGACATTATCTCAGAAAATTGAAATTTTTAGATAAGTTGAAAATGTTTCATCACTTGCAAAAGAACAAGCTATAAATGAATCAAGCATAAGAACACTTTATGAGGAGCACTGAAAAACTCTGCACTGCTTACTGCGAAACTTTTAAAGAATTGTGTCAGTCATTATCGCAAGTAAAAATCACCAGCTTCTTAAAAAAATAATTGTATCATGCTCCTATCTATTAAGCAATAATAAAAATCCTTTCAATTAACATTTGTTTCATTTTCCCCTTTTAATTACAACAATATTTAGGTTTGTTTAAATTATATATACTTTCTTAATTTGAACTATACCTCTCACACCTTTTTTTCCATAGAAAGTTAACTTTGCAGAACGGGATTTTGCCATGCGCACAATGTATTAATGATGTAACTTCCACATTCGGCAAGAGTTTACTGTATCTCTGAGGAGTACTCTAAGATGAATAAGAGAAATCTTAAAGACAGGATTTCAGAACATAAAACCAACATTGAAAAAAGCTGATTAAAAATGGCCCTATCTAATATATTTTATGAAAGGCATATTGAAATAAACTGATATAAAAATGTCTAAAAACCCAAAGTAGTACTGTTTAATGAAGCATTATTATCCTGCACAGGAGTAAATATTTCAATGTACTTAACCAGTTGCCAGAAGATATATTTCTAGTGCATTAAAAATAATTTTTATTTTGTTAACATTTATAATTTTATATGTATTTTATTAATAACTATTTTTTATCATAATTTAATTTACTTTTCTTTGGCAACTACAGTAATGCCACATGCACTGTTTAGATTTTAAATACTCTTATGTAAACATTCAAATAGAACTCTTAGAATGTTATATAAGCTTTTATTTTAACTTAATTACTTGTGTTTTCAAGCTAATGTTTTTGTATATAGTATGTACAGATGATAATCAATACATTCTACAAATAAACTTTTGTTTTTACTGCATTTTATGCTATTTTTATTTATTTATTAAAATAGCCACTTATGCAATAATTAAAATCATCTTATTATTAATATAAATAAAATTTTAATATGTAATTTTGAATATGAATCACATAAATATAATATAATAATTTAAGCACTTCAATATAAATGTCTAAATTTTTTTAATATATTTTTTATTTTTTAAAATTACTTTGTATATTACCTATAAGAGACATTAGTAAGTTGGTGCTGGATCTTATTTAAATTATTAATTTAGTTCTTAATTCAGAGATGGTACTAACACTAGTCCAAATTATTTGAAATTATTAAAAATTTTATTATAATCAAGGTTTTTTAGGCATTATTAGGATCTATATGGTTATTACCTCTTGAGTTTAAGAGATAATAACCAAAAGTTTATGTTGTTAATAGTTTTGCAATAATATAGAAATTTTCATATCTTAGTTAATTACTTTTAAGTTCAAACATATTTATAGAAAAAAAATTAGAAATATATTAAGCAAATAAAAATGCACTACAGTTTATATACTGAGAATTTGCCTCTAAAAATATCATGCATGATGTCTTTGCATTTAAATCATAATAGAGACTGAAATATCACTTAGTTATTTCAAACAGCCTGGGAGCCTTAGATTTAATGTTAGAAATCAAAATATTATGATTTTTTAATGTGATAGTAGCTGAGAAGGATTCGAATAAAGAATCAAAAGCGCTTCTACCATAAAAACTGGTGTGTTGTTTTTTGTCAAAGTTCCTGCCTTTGGTGCTAGTATGATTATTAGGTATCTTATCAAGGCAGTGTAGTATTCTCGTTAGTTAGAAATCTTCTTAATACAACTAAGTGAATAGGTGAATAACACACATATTAAAGTGCCCTCACTTGTTATAATAAAGCCATTAGGAAAGTGAAAATGTCTTCCTGGAAAAGATACTGTCAGGGAATTGAGGAAATACCTGACATCGAGATTAATGAAGATAATGTCAAAAGAGAATTATTATAATATTAGGAATATCAAGTTTCCAGAAGGTAGAATGACAAGTATTTGCAAGGATACATTAAAAAAACTGTTTTGAATATATTTTCCTAGAACAACTTTGATTGAAGGATTATTGTTTTCACAGGAGGTAATCATACTTCAATATCATGTTTACATGCTGTGAGGAAGAGCAAACTGGGATCTTGTTAAAAGAGGAATCAATCAGTCAAATATTATATGGACTGTAATTTTAAGCCCTTCAAATCTGCTGGGCCAGATGGTATTTTTCCAGTGTTTTTATAACAGGACATTGACTTTTTGCCTTTGTTTTTTTGCTGTGTTTTCAGATTATATGATCACATTAAATGGAATTTTTGATTCAGTTGGATTCCTTTGTTAGATAGCACAGATGATAAGCTTTAAAACAAGACCTCAATAGACTTTTCCTGTTGAGTAAAAGCCAAGATATTAAGAGTAAGACATTTATTCTGGGACACACTGTATAAGTTAAGGCTAATTCCCAAAACTGGCCAATTTGCAAACCTATTGTCGATTGCCAACATCTGAAATGTGAATGTAAATCTATTCAGTTAGATTTAGGCCAGTCAATTCAAATCATGGCCAATGATTAGTGGCCAACATCGAAATGAAACATTAAAATTCATGAATAAGCAAAGTATGTCATCTGATCTATTGATATTTTTGTATTTGTTATGTATTGGACAAACCCAATAAAATATGTACTATGAAGAATTCCTAATGTCATGAAGTTATTGTTAAAGTTATACTAGAAATAATTGGATTATTATTATTAGTAAAGGAATGAACCAATTGGATGTGAAGTTTAAATTACAAAATGTAAAATCAATATTCATAGGAAAATGTTATATACAATAATGTTATATAGATTATAACTAAACATATTGCAGACAAGTTTCCATAAGAATCAGATATTCTGTCTAATGTATAATTTATAAGATAGTTTTTAAGTAAATCTTTAATACAACAGAATCATCATTTAGTACTTTTAATAATTGTCAGTGGAAGAGAATCTTTAATTCTCTAATATAGTCACATCAAACTCTGATCATACTAAGGGCCATTTAAATATATTAATGGACAATGCCTATTGAGAGAGCTACCTAAGAAAGAAAGCAAAGTAGAGATGGCTGCCATTAAACATTCGAAATTGCTTGCATTCTTATATGTTTATACTTTAAAAACTTTAAATTTTATTTTAAAAAAAAATAAAATTTGAAAAAATATAGGTACATTGTGTAAATGAAGTAAATAAAATAAAAAAGATTAAACGAATTTAATTTAATATTCAAATTTACCAAGTTTTATTATATTATAATGTTTATGAATTAATAATAATATATTAATGTTTAATAGGCACAGTGTGATAATACTGAATCTATTATATTTGTCTCTATATATTTTAGTGAGAATTCCAAATCCAAATTACTCAACTCCCAGTAATCCAATTTCAATCAAAATTTTTTTTTATTTGATTTGCCCTCCTTAGATCTTTATAACTACAGTGAAAAAAAATTTACTTGACTATACTGTAGCTCCCTCATTCATTCACATATATAACAAGCATTTCAGAATAATTGTAAAATGTCATAGGATATACAGCCCAAACTGATATCTATCTTGATGCGACTTATCTTAAAATATGCCTAAGAAGTTAAATTGAATGAACTCCATCATCAGATTTTGAATATCTTCAATGATTCCTGAGATGTTTGCATATTTACTGGACCAAACAACTTTTCATGCAAATTTTTATCACATTTTCAGTCGTGCTCCAAACCTTATACAATGTTGATAGAAACAAGTTCCTAACATAATTTTATGACATTCTATCCAATTTTGGTAGTTTGAACATGTTATCAGCAATGACTGTTGAAGTAGACAATAAAATATTTCTATGACATATCATGTTACATATCTTTCATCATTATAAGTCAGCAATTGCTTAGAATGGAAACTTCAGATATTGTACATTAGACTAATTTTGAAATTCTCTTCCAACTGAAACTTTACTGAAATTCTCTGAATGAGTAGATGCATTTAGTTGGTCAAAAAAAATTGAAAAATTCCATTATGATGCATTGAAAATGAATTTGATTCAATTCATTTTGAAATTCTCTTCCAACTGAAAATTTACTGAAATTCTCTGAATGAGTAGATGCATTTATTTGGTCAAAAAAAATTGAAAAATTCCATTATGATGCATTGAAAATGAATTTGATTCAATGGTTATTGTACTGATGAAGCTGAAATTTTGTTTGAATTTTCCCAAGGGTATTTTCCAGAATTGGAATTTATTTCTGTAATATCTATTTTTGTTATTACAACAAGAAGTTTTTGTGGAAATGAGAAAAAAATTTTTTATCAAGAATAAGAATTTTCACTTATCACAAGATTCAGCATCAAAAGTTGTGTAAACTAGCAAATTTTTATAAGTATCTTAAATAGATTTTTAATTAAATTTATTGTAATTAACCAATTTTTATTATGAGATAATTTTTCATTAAAATTTGTATCTGAAGTCTTTGTTTTATGTCTTTTTCTTTCAGGAAACTAATACTTTGCACACATTAAAAAAAAAAAACAAAATTTAATCAATTTTGTAAACAATATACTCATATAACATTTTTGAAATTTTTAAAAATGGAGTCGGTCTAGCTTATTAAAAAAATAATCTTGAACAGAAAGGGGAGAGAATACATTTCCATGAAAAAAGTACCTAAAAATGTAAAAGTTGGGGAATAGGAACACTCAAAAAGTGCCCAGTGGATATGGATTTAAAATGAGGGGACTAGAATTGTTCAAAAATGACTTCATTGTTCTGTTTTCAATAAGCTTGATTAAAGATGATTAAAAATATTTATGCTACTGCAGCTTAGCTTATTCATAGCTTTAACTCTAACTTATGGTAAGGAAGCATAGCAACACTGAAATATCCAGTTGAATGGGCAATTGAGTTGAGTTAGAGCTGATCAGAAACAAACATTCTGCACCACCATTTTCTCAGAAATACTGTACACTAGAGAAACAAATATATCACTTATACTGTTAGTATTAATCTTATTATATGCACATGCTAATCAATAAACCAAGCATTAACCCAAGCAGTCAAAAAGGAATTGTCAAGTATATGCAAAATTAAACTTCGTGTGCATACAAGTTTAACTTTGCATAATATTGCAGTGATAGCCAACCTTTTTTAGGCTCTAGGATACTTTTCATTTCAGAAATCACTGGCAGTCTACTTTATAGACTATAGTATAATCTATAAAGTAGACCGCCAGTGATTCCAAACAACAATAACAATTTGATACAGAAAATATGACAGACCACTGCGGACTACTTCTCATGGCTTGCTGGTTGACCAATAGACTGCGGTCGATGCGTTGGCCACCTCTGCAATATGGCTTGATAATCAGGACTGTCATGATGATCTGGGAATCAAGATCCTATATACCTGCCCTATCTAACCATGCTAGCTAGAAAAGAAAGAAAATGATAAAGAAAATCTGCTCTGCATAATGGCATATAAATTAGGCAAAGACATTATTTCACCTACTTACTTTACCCAAAAAATAATTGAATGAATATATATAGACAACAGCAATAAGCAACAAGTCTCTAAATGTACATGGGGGTAAGGGAATATACCCATCTCTGATTTACAGTAGCTTTGAAAAAATGAGCAGAGAATATGCTTTTCCAACCAACTTAACAGAGTTTACTTGTCCACACAAATGGATGTTTCTACCTACCTAAAATTCCTGCCCATGAGTCAGAGCTAAAGATTTGAACAAACTAAGCAGCTTTAGTCATAGCCTGTCAAGGACAGAACAATGAAGTCAATTCTGAACAATTCTAGTCCTCTCATTTTAAATTAACAATCACTAAGCACTTTTATGAGTGTGCTTAGTCCCTTCTTTTTCATCAGCAATTGTTGGACACTTTTAATTATAAATCTCTATTCCACCAACTTTTACACAACTAGGTACATTTTCCATGAAAACATATTCTCCTTTTTTCAATAAGTTTATGTAAAATATATTATGGTTAAAAATATTTTTGGCAATGAAGAGGGCTACATTGAAGAATCCTGAGAGCCACAAGTTTGACATGTCTGCTCTATGATCTCAAAAAAACTGCATAGATAATCATTTAGTTCTTTTGGAAACATTCATCTATAGGCTGAGAGCCACAAGTTTGACATGTCTGCTCATTTAGTTGATGATCATGATCTGACATGTCTGATGATCTCAAAAAAACTGCATAGATAATCATTTAGTTCTTTTGGAAACATTCATCTATAGTCAATCTACTTTGATTGATATAATTTTAAGAAGAGGTACTAATGCAAAAATTATACCTATATAAATATAATTTTTAATACAAATTTTGTGATGCATTAATATTAATTAAATTACTATTATTTATAGAGTAAAATTTACAACAGCAGTCTTCAGACTGCTGTTGTAAATTTGGCATTGGCCAGTTTGTACATTGCATTTGGCTGAAACCAAATGCAATGTTCAAACTGGCTGGCCAAATTCTAAAATCAGAATAAAAAAAAACTTTTCAGACACTTATCAAACACTACGACCAATTCATGAAATGGCTAATTTTCAGGATTTCAACGTAAAACACAAATATAATGTATTTAGTGTAAGTTAAGTAAATCATAAATGTAATATAATTTACAAAATTTACATATTATAGTATGTGATGTAAATATATAGTATATTAAAATATTGAAGTTCCTGTATGAAAAAATTAAAATTTACAATACAATATTTTATTTTAATATCGCTCTTTAGATTTATATTTTATTGTATAATCATAAATACTTCATCTTAGAATAATCTATATTATTTTGCATAATAAATTTCATGTTATCCATGTAATTTCTTACAACTGTTATTAATATTATGTATTAACATGATACTGATAAAATTTATTTATTTAAATAATTTTCTACAATTTTATATACACATTCTAAGTTTTCAATATTATTGTTTTAAATCTACAGAGAAATTTACAAAATGAAATTATTCATAAAAAAGAGAATGTATTGTTTTTATATTAATTTTCATATCAGAATAAAAATATCTTTTCATATTTTCCTTTCTGTAATTTTAATACATTTATATAATTATTAACTAAATTTTTATATCATTAATATAATTTACAAAATTTACATATTATAGTATGTGATGTAAATATATAGTATATTAAAATATTGAAGTTCCTGTATGAAAAAATTAAAATTTACAATACAATATTTTATTTTAATATCGCTCTTTAGATTTATATTTTATTGTATAATCATAAATACTTCATCTTAGAATAATCTATATTATTTGCATGAATAAATTTCATGTTATCCATGTAATTTCTTACAACTGTTATTAATATTATGTATTAACATGATACTTTCTTCAAATTCTTGAATGTAAAGCCTACTGCTAATCTATAATATTGAACAAACATTCTGTAAATATCATTTTTCTTTATATAATTATTATTTTATAATTTTTCCAGTATATATGGAATATATTTTCATTGATATTTTTCCCTAAAAATAAAAAGAAGTAATATTAAAAGAGAATTCATGCAAATGAAGTTTTGAAGATAAAAATGAAATCTATTGAGTTATATTCAGATATATATATATATATTCATAATGAATGATATTTAAATTCAATGATGACAATATTTAAAAAAAAACATGAAATTTTCTTTAATTATATCAATATTTTATTGTGAAATACAATTAAGATTACAATTATAGTGATTAAAAAGCTGTGTAATTTTATGACCAATTGAAGATTCAAGAGAAATATGGATTAATGATATTTTATTGAAAATATATTTATATAATATGATTTATGAAAATTTTATTTTCTTATAATGAATTTGCACAATTCTTTCAGAAATGTTTTCTGATTATTTCCTTGTTATTTAAAAAACAAATTTTTGATTAATTATATGCTCAGAAATTAAGTAGTCACAGATATACTATCACACAACAAATCACACTTCTTGAAACAAATTCAAGTATAGAAAATCTTCTAAGCAGATCGTTCAGCAAAATCATATGTAAGTCAAAACATATGTATGTTGGAGCACACCCTATACAGTACTAGTGTGTCATAAAGACATAGCATTCAAAATAGTTATATTAAAGAATAAGCATACAGGTCACATGCTATGCTTTATCACAACTATTACTATCTTGAAGGAGCCAGACTCAATTCGGAGTCGCACATCCTCAGTTTTTCAGGAGGAGTCTTGGTCCAGATCCTGTCACTAACTAAAACTAACCTAATAAATATATAAAGCACATGTGCATATGATAAATGATGAAATTATGAGAAAAATGTTTATATCTCTGCCTTATAACTTTATCCAATTTGACAGGATATTTGTCTTTTGAGTCATGGAATCTCTACATAAGTACAGATTTTTTTCTATGTATGTCAGATCTATTAAATAGTAACTGTCTGTATTTATAAAATTTATAAACAAATTTTCATATTCCATCTTAAAAAATATATTAAACTTTCAAGTAAAAATATAAATTGATTTCAAATTATGTTTCAAACATATATTTAATAATAAAAATTATAAACTAAATTATTTCAATGACATCAGCTTTTTAATAAAGTTTGATTTCTGAGAGGAATTAAATGATACAAAATTTTTAAGTTCTGCAATCTGTAATATTATCAAATATAATTTCCTAAATAATACATTCAAGATATTTCATATTTAATTTAATAATTATATAAAATAAATTTCAGATACAAAAAATAATTTTATTAATTGTATATCTATTTATAATAATCAGAATAAAAAAGCATACAACAACTCTATCACAAAACATAACTAACAATTGAACAATGACATTATTATTAGCATAAATATACAGACACATTTATCTAATCATGCAACAAAACATAAAAATTAACAGGCATCAATACAATAAAACTTTTTTTGCACATTAATAATACAAAAAATTACCATATATTATGCTAAAATAATCCTTTTATTTAAATTATTATTTGTGTTTGCATTTCATATTCAGGTTTTAAATCTATTGAAGGATATGAAATTCGGAAATATAATTTATTAGATAAAAATTATAACAACTGCTATAAACTAAAATTAAATTTAACAAAATTTATTTGTATATATCTTTAGAAATGTCTTCAGAGACAACTGCTCTCATTAATAAAAGTAAAGATTTGATATTTGATAGACTGAAAGGGCTTTATATATATATATATATGTAGATAGTTCCCATTCTTACCAGGTTAACTCATTCCTGGAGTAAGCTTGTTAAGTAAGAACTTGTAAACCAAGAATCAATCTTCCATAGACATAATATTAAAACCTGGAGTTCCATTATTGAAAAGGAAATCCGACTATAATAAAATTAAATAAAGGTCAACAAAATCAATAGTATTGGATTGTTTGGAAAGTAATTTCGTTATTTTCCAACGAGTGGTGTTAGTTGTATTTTTACCTGTCAATTTCATTCTAAGCCTTATTGTCATTATAAATTTTAATAGCTGACATTTCAAGGTTTATTTATAAAAAAACTTTTTTGATTCTGTGCAATTGTTTTTTTTTTTGGTGTCATATCAAAAATGGAAAACAAAAAGAAGCATTTTCAGCATATTTTGCTTTTTTATTACCGAAAAGTAAGAATGCTGTTCATCAAGAAAAAAGTTAGTGAAGTGTATGGAGAAGATGTATTAACAGAATGCCAGTGCCAAAATTAGTTTGCAAAATTTCATTCTGACAATTTTGACATTAAAGATGCCCCACCAGTGCCAAAATTGGCTTGCAAAATTTTGATATTAAAGATGCACCACATCCTGGAAGGCCAGTTGAAGCTGAAGAAGACAAAATAAAGGCATGATTGAAACAAACTACTGAATAACAGGAGAAATTGCTATGAGATTGAATTTGTCAAATTCAACTGTTCATGACTTTATGAAATGACTTGGTTTCATTTCAAAGCTCGATATATGGGTTCCATGTTCTCAAGGAAAGAGATTTGCTCCATTGCATTGACATCTGTGATTTGCTGCTCAAACAACAAAATGATCTGTTTCTGAAGCAAATCATAACTGGAAATGAAAAATGGATTGTTTACAACAATGTTGAACACAAGCAATCATGGAGCAGAAGAGATGAACCAGCTCAAAGCACTTCGAAAGCCATTCATCAAAAAAAAGTGATGTTCTCTCTTTGGTAGGATTTCAACGCGGATTATTTTTTTTGAACTTCTACCATACAATTCCACAATTAAGTCACAAGTGTACTGCACTAATTGGACAAATTGAGTGATTCCATCAAAGAGAAGAGGCCAGAATTGATTAACAGAAAAGACGTTTCACCATGATAACGCCAGGCCTCATTCAAGTTTGACGACTCGCCAGAAACTGTTACAGTTTGAATGGTATGTGTTACTGCACCCATCATATTCACCAGATCTGGCACCCTCCGATTATCACTTGTTCTGGTCTTTACAAAATTCTTTAAATGACAAAACATTTAGTTCAAATGAGGATGTCAAAAATCACTTGGTTCAGTTTTTGGCAACTCAGTTTAAATGAGGATGTCAAAAATCACTTGGTTCAGTTTTTTGCAAGCCGATCAAAAGTTCTATGAGCATGGAATCATGCTACTAAGAAAGATGGCAACATGTGTTGGACCAAATGATCAATGTATAATTGAATAAATTATTTATATACTATAAAAAAAACTGCTGTTCATTTTCATGAAAAAAATGAAATTACTTTCTGAACAACCCAATATATGATTAAACAATGATTTATTTATCTAAATAAATGAATATATAGATGAATTACTATCTTAGGCATAATCCAGAAACAGAAGTTATTTATATAATGTGCCAATAAAAACCAGAGGAGACACTACTTTCCTTTCTCATCTTGAATTTTCCAATTTCAAAGTAGATAATGAAGTTTCTGTTACAAAACCAATTATATTATATTTTATAGCTACATATATAAGTTTAAATGCCTTTTTATGAATGTTTAGAATTCATTTATTGTAATTAATGTTCATATTTTCAATTTTTCTGATACTTCACGTATTTAAAAAAACTTGTAAACTGGAAACTATTAAATCAAGAACTATCTCTCTATCTATCTATATATATATAATCATTTTTTTAATTGATTATATTAAATAATTATCTGCAATCATTTTTTCTGTTAAATAAAATATTAATTAAATGTAATTGCTTAATGAAATAATTAGTGTTGTGTTTTTCTTGTTGCCATTAACTAATATAGTTTATGAAACATATTTCTCTAACTTATATCATTTCAAATTTCATAAAAGAAATTACATATTACATTTATATATTAGGCTACTAATGCAAACTTACAATATATATAACATTAAAATAAAAGAAACAGTTGTGTTGTTTATTATTGTTGTGTGTTTTACTTTTTTTAATCAGTTAAATTTTTTTATTAATTTAAAAATATAATAACATAAACAAATAAATATCATCATAATAAATGATCCCTATTAATTTTATTTCTCAAATTTCCTTTAAATTTTTGATAAAAATAAAAAATAATGTAAACAAATTATAAATAAACATTTTATATTTTAAAATGAGTGTAATTTTGAACATTTTAAAGTAGCTCTACAACCATTACTGATATTCAAAATATTTAACAAATAGTAAAATAATATATGCATACAATATTCTTAAAATCATAAATATCAGACCATTGCATAAAAATTAATTCTCACTGATCAGTAATCAGGTTTGTTATTTTACTGAAGAATTAAACCAGAACAATAAAACAACTATTTAGAAGTAGCAGCAACCACTTAGAGATTAATAACAACTTGATGATTCTCCTAAAGAATATACAATGCTGCCAATAATCTGTATAAAAACAGTGACAATACAATTTAGTTTTGAGTATAATATTATGAATTGATATTATAATTTATATTAATTAATTAATTTTTATGCTTACACAATTATTAATAAACTATTTAACAACTGATACAGAAGTAATAAAATAGTTTAACAACCATAATGGTCATACCAGTATGTATCAACTGAATATCAGTGCTGCATACAACATATGTAAAATTGATAAATAATAATATTTTGTTATTTAATGGAATATTATAAAATAATATATTATCCACACATTAATTTTAGATTTAATAGGCAATGAAAATTTTGCGTTGCATTTTAAAAGATGAGTGTATCGCCACGAAAATGCAATATTTTTGAAAAAAAAATTTCTTATTAAATACATTTTAAATTCACTAATCATGTACCAGAACTCATTCTAAAGAAAGAATAGCTTCTTTTTCCAACCAACAATTAGTAAAAAAACAAAACTTTGATTTGAGAATTCCAAATTTTCTTAATTAACCATATAATCAGTTATGAAGCAGCACGTTTCAATCAGTATTTGAAATAAACTGACAATTACTAACTGAAAGTATTCTGTGACTTGTTCAAAATTATTGCATATTGGATACATATTTTATAAAGAATATTACTTGAATAAACTGCATAACATAATTACAAAAATTAAAGAAAAATATTTTAATTATTATTTCTTAAAGTTTCTTCTAAAGACAAAGCTTCAGTTTCATTTCTAAAAGTAAGAACTGAAAAATTTAGATCAAGCATAATAAATAGCAACATTGAAGAAGTTGACATTCTATTGCCTGTATAATGTAAATCAGTATTAATTGGAGAATATATGTACACAACAAATAACAAGCATTAATTATTAACAAAAATAGAAATAATTTGTTAATTTTAATGATATGTTTCGATACTGGCCTCATAAAAGCACAGATGACTGATTATAAAATAAAAACAGTCATCTAAATACTCATTTAATATAAAGAGGATTAATCAAATATAATTTATTTTTTACCTTTGATTTTTTTTTATCATCAATAAAATAATTTTTTATGATTTGTAACTTACATAAATCTTTTATACTGTTTATGAAATTAAATAATCTAAATAGTAAAAAAACTAATATTTTTATGATTTCCTTTATATTAAACTTTAAAAAAATAAAATATTGCAATGAAAATAATAATTAATCTTAATGGAATATTCTTGTAATTAAAGTTAAAATAAGTTTTTCATTCAGAAGAAAATTACTTGTATAGATATAAAATTTCAATAAAAAACATTAAATAATAAAATAAAACAAAATAGAAAATTCATGATGATAAAATAATTATTTCAATATATTATATAATTCTCACAAATTTTTGCAAAGTTTGTAACAAAATTTTTATTCTATTTCAATATTCTTAAATAAAAATATTTTATAGAGATATAATGAAGAACTTACTTATTGCCATTGTTTTCAACTGACTGGAATCCACATTTCTCACCGACAGATGGAGATGAACAAGTAACAGGAATATCAGATGTAGAAGACACTATATATAAAAAATAATTTTAAAATATCTACATTTAAAAATATTCCAATGCTAAATCATCATCCATATAGCATATTAAAAAGTAATTGTTGTATGTATCTTTAGCAACTTGTAATTATTATGCAGGTATATACACAATTTTTGATTATACAAATATACTCAAACTTATATAAATTAAGTATGACTTGATGATGATTCTCATTTGTATCAGGTCTAATTTAGACCTGTTGATGACCCAAAGGAGAATCAGAAACAATAGTCAATAATGTTTTAACTTTTTCAATCTTGAGCTTTTTTTGAGTGATCAATTTATATTTCAAATTCTGATCACACAATGTTAATCTGAAATAAAATATTAAGAAAATCATAATTTAAATTTTTTAACTGATATAGTTCTTAAAAGATCTGTTTATAGCCTATTCAGTAAAAGTTCAAAAATCTAGACTATACTGTAAAATCCGTACTGAATTCTCGAATATGGTTTGGATTTTTGGATTCATACTGGAAAATCCAGTATGGATCCAGAGAGAAATCCAGATATGAAAATTCAAAACTTTTTAAAATGTCTGGCCTTTTGTGTGTGAGAGTGTATGTATGTTGATGCAACAGATACAACCGAAGTCATGGAAATGAACAAATATACTCCTTTTAATAAATGAAGCATTCTATATTTGTTAGTGAATAAACCAACAAAGTTTGCCAGTTCATCTCTTCTTTATTCTTCTTCAAATATGAATTTTAAAAGTGTTTCTTGAGAACCTAGAAAATCTGAACCAATCAAATCTTCAAGCAGTCTGGATTTTCAGACTTTTATTGTAATGTTGTTTTTAATACAATAATAATAATATATTCAAGATATTGCAATTATATTATTGCAAAAAGGTAAATTACAAAATTGTAATTTAAAATGTTATGTTTGAAATATTTTCAAAACTAAATTAAAATCATTTCGAAAATAAATAAATAAATAAAAGACAAATATTTCTAGAATCAGAAAATATCAGTTTTAACCAAATAATCTAAACAAATCAAATTTAATCTCTAATATATTATTTTTGAACTAAACTGCAATTTTAATAATTATACCACAATGTCATCATCTATTGGATTAATAATTATTTTATTTATTTATTTAAATTTAGGTTAAAGTGGCACCATCTAATTAATTAATAATTGAACTTTAATTTATACTAAAAATTCTCAAAATTAAAAATTTGCCTTGATTCTGAATCATACTAGGATTTTCAATTTCCCAACACAAAAATGTTATTCAAAATTGCTTATATTTATAATCGTATATCATAGAACAAACAGCACCAATAAAGCAACTAAGTTTGTTTTTATTTTAAAGATACAAACGTTTTCGGCCATTGATCATCATCAGACTATGTTTTATGTTCTATTCATGTAGGATAGAACATAGCCTGATGGATTAACGTTTGTATCTTTAGAATAAAACAAACTTAGCTGCTATTAGTGCTGTTTGATTTTTCATAACACAAAAAGCACTGCATATATTGCAGCCAAAACAATAGCAAGTTTTTTTAATCCAAATTTCTTTAGTCCATTCCTTATATATCAAAAACTCCCTCGATGGCGTCTCCACCTTGTCGTGGTGAGGGAGCTTGCGTGTTCCAATGATCCTGAGGGCTATACCGGCGGCAGCTTTGCTACTGGTAGGGTCTTCCATGCCGGAAAGGTCGAAGGTAAGGGGCCAGACTAAGTGATGCAACAGATACAACCAAAGTCATGGAAATGAACAAATATACTCCTTTTAATAAATGAAGCATTCTATATTTGTTATTATGTTTGTGAACCGAGGTATCACTGTATTTGTAAATTGTTGAATGATTAAACATGTTTATTTCAAGCTCTTAAAGCAGTCAAAAAATAACAACTTCTCAAAAAACAGAAAATTTAATAAAGTACTCTCAGCTCTAGCAAGCCCTCATCAATAAACTCTACAATAGGGGTGGGCAATCTCCAGCCCACGGGCCTCATTATTTTATTATATCTAATACCAATGTTATGTATACTTACATATCTATTCAACGCTATGTATACTTACATATCTATACCTTCTCTTTTTTAAATAAATACTACATTGTTGTTTTTGTTTTGGTCTGTGACCCACCATAAATTTTTCTATATGGTCCCCTACAAAAAAAAAATTGCCCACACTTGCTCTACAAATCAAACTAAATTCTAAAGAATACAATTGATAAGTGATTAAATATTCGAACATACATTCTAAATTTTTTTAAAAATTCTAGCCTTTGAAATTCAAAAAACATTTGTTTATCAATCCTAGTATGTGAGGCATTATAACATAATTACATAGAAATTATCCCAGCATGAACTAATATTAATAGTAACATTATCCCAAAAATTGGGAATAAAGCCAAAACCTGATCGTAGTTACTTGGTCCTTCGCAAATGCACCAATCTATTTCTACACTCTTCGTATTTTTGGGATAATGTTAGTATTAATATTAGTTTGTGCTGTGATAATTTCTATGTAATTATGTTATGATGCCTCACGTACTAAGATTGATGAATGAATGTTTTTTGAATTTCGAATGCTAGAATTTTAAAAAATATTTAGAATGTATGCTTGAATATTTAACCACTTATCAATTGTATTCTTTAGAATTTAGTTTGATTTGTAGAGTTTACTGATGAGGGCTCGCTAGAGCCAAAAGTATTTTAATAAATTTTCTGTTTTTTGAGAAGTTGCTTATTTTTTGCCTGCTTTAAGAGCTTCAAATATATGTGTTTAATTAATAAGGAGCAGTGTATAGAAGTAATGCATTTTGAAGATAGCTTGTAAGAACTTACTGAAAGTCACCAGCAGCAACAATGGCAGCCACCAAACTCCAAGTAATGCATTTGTTGAATGATTTTTTTCACCATTTTAAAAGAAATTATTTTGAATGCAATTGAAACAAATTGAAACTAAAACTGTATATATGAAATGAGATATTCATATATACAATGGATGAAGATCTCATTTCATATATACAGTTTTAGTTTTGTAATTTTATTGTAGATCTACTTGTCAATGATGATTGAAACATAAATTTCTTTGTTTCATTAATTAAGCCTTTTAAATTTAAGATAACTGAAGTATAAATTTCATTTTATAATAGTTAATTTCTTGTTTTATATTTTGGGATTTAAATATTTAATGTAATTATCATATTATTGTATGGTCTAGATTTCTACATTAATCTAAAAATCAAATTTTCTTACAGAATGCTCTAAAATGCTAAATATGAAACCAATAAATGATATAAAATGCTAAATTTCTGCAAAGTTCACATATCATTAAAGCACTGACACTGCTGATTGTGCTTTAATGATATGTGAATTTTGCATATATTATATGTAAGCAGTTTTTAGTTTATATGAATTTGCTAAATTTCTGATTTTCAAAATGCTAAAAATTGCCATCCTTAGAAATAATGTATTAATGTTAAATGTAAATAGAATAGTTGTAAAAATAAAGAAAATGTAATTTGTTCATAAAGCAATCTGAACAAATTTGATTCTACATAGTGCACACTATGTTGTTTCAGGAACATCGTAGAATACTGATTGATCTTCCTACATAAATGACCAGAAGATGATAGTTTAGCTTAGGCTAAATCGCCTTGTTTATCTGACTTTCTGATTTATCCAACCACTTTTCTTCCTCAGAGATCAAATAATCAGATTTCAATGTAATTAACAACGATTTCAACTAATTCAGTTTCAGTTTTAACTATTAAAAACTGCTAACTTTAAAAACAGAATTATATCATATTGTTTTGTTATCTTTATTATTAAATTTAGCCTAAGTGTAAAATTCCTGCTCCAAATCATAGGGAAAATGTTATTATTTTAATAATTATTGCTCTAATGCTGAATTTTATTGCTACATTGTCATTTCAAGTGCATGGTATAATATTTTAAATTTATTTATGTAAATCTAAAGTAAGTTCTATAATTTAATTTTTACTAATTATATTTTGAACTTGAATTTTTTAATTATATTTATTTTAATCTGCTTAACACTTGATTTTTATTTAAAATAAATTTTAATAATACTTATAATTTTAGTGCACAATATTGAATGAAAAGTTAGAATCTTTGCTCCAAGCTTTAAAAGAAGAATCTTTGGCGTCTATACAAGAAATGACAATGACAAGAGAATATAAAGAAATGGAAATAAAAGATAGCAACAAAATAGAAAAGGAAACTGTTGATATTAAAGAAGACAATAAGAGTAAAAAGGTTGAATCTTATCATTCAATATATAATTATTTTTGATAAAAATTTATTTAATTAGATATAAATATAAGCTTTGAAATTAATAGTATATATTAAAAGTAATAACAGAAAAATTCAGCAATTAACAATTATGATGAAAATCAAATAAGCATTTAAGATCTAGCATCTAGCATTAACATAGTTTTATAAGGCTTACAATTTTTGTTTCTCTATGAAATTTATAATTATAAATTGATAAAACTGTTTTTTATATACTTATAAATATTACAGCACAGATTATAAGTGAAAACGTTCTTTATTTTAACTGAAGATCTTTCAGCTTCATTAAGCCATCATCAGCATAATACATAAACGAATAAAATATTCGAATGTTATATAAACTTTAAAAACTGAGAAAGAATACATTTAAAATATTTTTTAATAACGAATACATTTAAAATTAACGTCATTGTATAAAATAATTTTGTTAACAGATTAAAACATATAATAAAAATAAATACATAAAAGTTTCAACCTAAACCGGAAGTACAATAATACTACGTGACAAGCCATTGCGGTGGTTCGATCGACGGTTGTATGTCATTTATCACGTGATGTTTACTACAATATTGTTGTATTACCATTGACGGTTGTATGTCATTTATCACCTGATGTTTACTACTATGTTGTTGTATTACCATAGATTCCATTGTATTTTAATAATTGTATTTTATTCGTTTATGTATTATGCTGATGATGGCTTAATGAAGCTGAAAGATCTTCAGTTATAATAAAGAACGTTTCCACTTATAATCTGTGTTGTAATATTTATAAGTAAACAAGAAGTGGGATGAATTTATGCATGTTTTTTATATGTTCATTGAAAAGACAATTAAGGCTAAGAGAATGTCAAAAATATATTAATAAAATGCAGCAGTAATATTTCCTGTATTCAGATCTGTATGAATAATAATAATAGAAGATTAGTAGAATGAAATTAAGTATTTTTTTAAATTTCTGATAAGTTTCATTTATTAATTCTTAACTTTTTAATTATTACTATAAAAAGTTAAGAATCCTTTCCTTATGGATTTTTATGTATACAAAAAGCTTAAGTTGTGTGGCATTGTCATCATGGTTAATTTTAAAAACTCAAGTAAGTTTTCATCCTTCTATAATATAAAAAGTTGCAAAGTCACTAATTCTAACAAAGATCAACAATATTAATTACACACTAAACCTAACGGTCTAACGACTCTGCAAATTCCAGAGTTTGGCCTGAGCTCAGGTCTTTAACTAAATTCAAAACAATCTAACAACATTTAACGTCTAACTGACAAAAACAAAACCGGAAACTGGAACTTACAACTAGAAATACCGATTAAGTGTTAGATCTAAGAACAACAAAACGATGTTAGAAATTTATGCTAATAAATTGAATAAATTTTCAAACAAGTTAAATAACAAAAATATAAATTTATCAGACTCAAAAACACTTACAAAAGTGTTAATTAAAGCTTTATTTAAATGAAATAAAGCAAAATGAAAGAAACAACAAAACTTATTTAATCTAATTCAAATGTTCAACACTCAAGTTATTCACAAAAAACAAACCTTAAATACTACTTAATTCTACTACCTCTACCACCGACACAAACTTCAAGCAATTGTAGCCTTTTTACAAGAATTCTAATGTCACTTAGCCAACCTTACATCAATACAACACCTCGCTGAGTCGTTGGTTGTGTCGGCTTTTATATCGAGTGACGTATAGTCCCACATCGCTTCATTTATGTAAATACCTGTAACAAGTTTAAATTTATTAGTTTACAGATCAATCAATTCATGTCATCCTCTTTACAATTTAATTATATACTGAACAACACATCAATACGAGATCATTCTTATACTCCCATATCAGATCAGTGATAAAACTTATTTAGATTGAGATGACGAGCCAAGGAAAGCTCATCTGGAAGACAGATGTCCGACCGTAACACGTGATTGCTAAATACCAAGATGGAGAATGTGGAAGTAAGTCAACTCTTAAACTAAAATATAATATGTTAGATGATATTGAAAATAACGATAAATAATAAAAGAGCATAACAAAATAATAAACAGAATAGGTCAGAGTTAACCTCTTCACAAAGTAAATATAAGAAATTTCTTAAGTAGATTTGCAAGTGCAAGTAGTAAAGAAAAATAAAATGAAAAATCTTTTCTACATTCAAACTGACAAAGCATCAAACATAAAGAAAAAACAGAGATGTTTATAAAATCCTCATTAGAAATAATAATGATTTATGTATGTTTTAAGAACAACCCAAAGAAGGTTTAAAGAGATATAAAAGGAACATAATAGGAATATTAAGTATAATAATATAGTCACAAGCTGAGTGGAAACTGTATATTAATAAAAACACAAGACATTTTGGAATGATGCAGAAATCATTGAGAAATTTGATGAGAATTCTAATGTAGTGATAAAGAAATGACATATGTATAAAAGCTTTAAACATGAAAAGCATTGAATAAATTAAAAAAACTATTATTTTCCTAATCCATAGGAAACTATATATTGATGAATTTGAATAGCAGTTTCTGTATCATTCTGTATTTTTTTGCCAACTAATTATAATATACATACCTTGCTACTAAAAAAATTATTTGACATTGAATTAACATTTAATTCAAAATTTCAAGTTGTTTTATTCTTATGCTACTGGTGACAGATAATTTTAAAAGTGCTTTAGAATTTGTTTACTAGTAAATTTGATTCTTGATCAGAATTTTGCTTTATTTTAATTGAACAAACTAAAGAATCTGAGTATTTAATGTAAAAAGATAATATTGCTTAACTCTCCAATTATTACTATTTAGAGAGAGATAAATTAGATCATATGAATCTATTAAACTTGTCTAATTGAAATTTAATTTTCCACTTTCTGCTTAATAAACTATTAACTGGTATTAAGTATATTTTGTTTGGCCAAATATTTTGTGCTGATCAAAGAAATAAATATTTTTTTAAGGCTGAACTCACAAGGACTACAACAGAACCATGCCACAACCACAAAACACTGGTTGCTTGTAGACAGTCATGAATTATAATTATATTAATATAGAAATGCATAATTTAACTCAGACGGACCACTAAACTGAAGTCGGTTTCAATGGCTGTCGCAACTTGTGGTCGATATCATCCACAAAATTGTGGTCGTCAGTGGTTGAGCGCAACTCACACAGTGCGACATACTGACCACTAGCCACTGACAGCGCTTCCTTTCAATCAGCAATCAGTAATGGATTGCGCATATATACACGCAGTCTCTTACCAACTGTGCATATAAGTATTCGCAAGTGGCTGGTTTCGGCCACAACCCAACCACATGGTAACCACCATTTTGTGGTTGTGGAGTGGTTCTGTTGTGGTCCTTGTGAGTTCAGCCTTAATGTTTGTTCTATGTAATTTTTATGTAATCTAAATGTAATTAAATAATTGTTATTAAATCCTTAATTACATTATTTTAAATAATATTACAATCAATTCTCATATAGTGACTAAATAACACATTATCCTAATTAATAAGTAAAGATGATTCTTTATACAGATAGGCCTCGATTAGCGTGACTTCGAATAGCGCGAATTCGATTAGCGCGACTTAAAAAATTGATACCGTTATTCGGTTAGCGCGAGAAAAGATTCGATTAGTGCGAGTTGTAAACACAGATCAGTCTTACTAACAAAGCTCCTTTTATGATGTCAATTAACAAATTAC
>AYEL01091378.1:0-16431 GCA_000484575.1 Olivierus martensii
GTTTATATACATTAGCTTGAAGTTTCTCAGTCGGATCTTCTATTATTTCTATGGCATTAGTTTCACTGATGTACTCTAGAAGGAATTTCTCGTATTCTTCGGTTTTAATTAATACAGGCAGACTAGTTTTATCGTCTTTTGCGCAAGTTATTTTATTTAAATTGAACCATTCTTTAGCTCTTTTAATTTTCAAATTTTGATTAGATTTCTTATGGTCTTTTTGTGTTTTTAAGTAATCTCTTGCTTCAACCATCTTAGATTTTCCCCTTTTACATGATCTAATCTAGATAATTGTGGCTCTATTTGTGCAATTAAGTTCTCCAATTGCGGCGTTTTTTCTAACAAAGTATTCGGTCCTAGATTTAGAATTTCATCAACATAATTTGGAACTATGATGTCCCCGACTACTACATATTTTTTATTTTCTTTGTAGTTCGTTCTTCTAATGTTTTGTTTTCTTAAAATCCATATAAGTTTCTTTATATATTTAGTTCTAATACTTTCTCGTGTATTAATGATTACATTAGCTAACAGTGCGTTATCATTTTGTAGTTTTAGAGAGGTTCTAATTGTTACTGCATTAGTGCTTAAAACATGCTTCCATTTAAATAAATCTCTTCTAGCATCCCTTATACAAAGTTAAGACAATCTTTTTTAACTTTTAATAAAAGTTTTTTAGATTTAACGGGTCTTAATGCGAAATATACTCATAGGCCAGACTTTATTCGTTTTGCATTCTATAAGGAACTTAAGTCTTTCTTCAAAATGTATTAATTTTTCAACTTGTTTATCAGGTGTGTAAATATGAAACTGGAATTTTTTAGTAAAAAGTACATGTTCATTGTATGATAATGGTTAAGAATATTTTATTCAAAGTATTGGCCATTATTAGTTATACATTTTACCCATCTTTCCGGCAATGCGTGGATGCCATGCCAGAAAAACTGTTCTTCGTTTGAGGCAAACCAGTTATCAAGCCATTTTCGTATATTTTCGTAGGAAGTGAAGCGCTGCTCAGCAAGTCTGTGTCCCATCGATGCAAATAAGTGAAAATCAAACGGAGCCAAGTCTGGTAAGCAAGCCGCATGTGAAAATATTTCCCAATTAAATGCTTCCAACGTTTCCTGGACCGGTTTTGCTTTGTGTGATGGTGCACAAAAGAATCCGATGCATTAACCAGTTAGACTATCAAGGAAACCTCTGATTTGTTTAGATTATTTTGTTGACATTCTCTTAGGTAAGTTGGATTTATATGCTATCAGTTTTACTAAAAATACTACCTGTATCATCACTTTCCTGTTTGAGAGAACCAGTATTTATATTTTCTTGAGCTGATGGATTAACTTTAGTGCGCACCATTCCTTTTTTATAAAATCCTAATCTTCCTTTCTTTTCTGCAAGTATTTTTAATTTACATTTAATATTAAATTATAAAAATAGCCTTGTAATTAAACAATATTGAATTATTTAATTACAAAGTCACTTAATAAATAACTTTTATTAAAGAATATGCAAACTCAATCATAAAACTGAAAATAGTTTTTTATTTTCTGTATTTTTAATTCATTATGAAAATAATATTGCAATGAAGACTTTTAACAGAAATAAATTTTACAAAAACCTTATTTGACACTTGCTAGCAAATAAATACTTTAAGGGCTTGTTGCACAAGTTTCAGTTAGGTTAGGTTAGGTTAGTTAAGCTGTCATATCGCACGAGGGATAATCTGTATCTGGCGACGGCCACTTATAGAGCCTGTCATAGGCTGGCCAACAGCCATGGTGGGGTCAACTGGATGGTTGAAGGATGGGGTTCAATGGGCCGGACCTGGACCCTCCTGAAAAACTGGAGGGTGGGACTCGGATTTGAACCTGGATCCTCCAGAGTGGTAAGCCACAGCTTTTCCATGAGGCCATCCAGCCAACAAAGTTTCAGTCTAATCTGCAGAACAGTAATCAGTAGAATAACTTTAACTTGTTCAAAAATCTAAAGATTAAGTAAAAGAATGTTGCACAAGGCATAAATTAACCATCAGCCAGATTGCATGAAGATAGTTATTATATATGTGCTTTACTCATAGAAACTCATTTGAACATTAAGATACTGATTAAGATATTTACTGTTTTCAATACAGTATTTGCACCTCAGCTTTTAGTTCATTATTTTAAAAAATATTCATTATATAAATACAGGAATACCTCGATTATCGCGGTTAATGTTGCCACGAAAAATAACAATAATCGAATCCACAATAATCAGGATAAATAATGCATGTAAAATGGGTGATCAATGCCAAGGATTTTTCAAAGTTAATTAAATTTTATGTATAAGGTAAAAAAGAAATAGATCGGAAGAGCGGATAAATGATGCATGTAAAATGGGTGATCATTGCCAAGGATTTTTCAAATCTATTAATTAATTTTACGATAAGGTAAAAAAGAAATGTTTTGAGTGTGATAATCTTCTAAGTTGATCACTCTATGTTTCTACTTGATAGCTGTAGCCTTGATATCATCCTTGTTTCTTTTAGCATTCACTGTAGGAGTAAATAAGAAGAGAAATAAATATCCACATGTACTTCAAGTAGAGGTGGATAGTTACTGGTGAATGGTGAGCAGGCACTATCGGATAAAAACAAAGTGCTACTTGGAGAGTGGCAATTCGAACTAAATTAATTCTAGTTGCATATATAGATTGTAGTGGGTTACATCTCACAACTGCGATAATTCGAATTTTGGTATCAAATTATAAACCGCGATAAATCGAGTGCAATAATTGAAACCGCAATAATCGAGGTATTCCTGTATATAAATTAAGCATATACTATCATAATACCCAAATACTTTGCAATAATAGATCTAATAAAGATCTGAAATATAGATCTATTTTTGATATATAGATCAATATACAGGATGTTCTGTTAAAACAGCAAAAAACTTAAGGAGTGATAATAGACATCAAGAGGAACCAAAATTGCCATGGAACACACTATCACAAACCACATTTAGTTAGTGAAAAATTGCAAAAATACTTATGCAGGTCTGACATTGAGTGGGATGACAAAAAATACAATAATAAGGTACAAAAAAAATTTGATAGCATGTCTACAACATAGTCTGTGATGCAGAGTACAATACCAGAAAGGAGACGACAAGAAATTATTACAGGGATTGTTTGAATTGTCAGCCACAGATATCATTGCACAGGTATAAATATTTTCACGATTTTCACTCACTAAACATGGTTTGCAATAGCATATTCTATGCCAATTTTGGTTCCTGTTGATGCTTATTATCACTCCTTTGAGTTTGTTGTCGCTTCAACAGAACATCCTGTATGTGGTTATAATACATACACATATGTACCTATAAATAATATGTTAATAACAATTTACTTTATAAATTTAAGATAAAATAATTGACTTTTGATTTATAAAATGCATATTTCACTTACCTCTGAAAATTGCCATAAACCTGTTGATTTTCTTAAATAAAATCTCACATGAAAGTTATGACCATTATAAAGAGCAAATGGATCTATCTTTTTTCAGAAATATATGTTCTGGATTAAAATAAATGTAATCCAAATAACCTATATCAAGATTATTTTCAGTTTAGAATTTGGAGCTGCTGTAGCCTGTCCTATTGTTTTGGTAGATAATCTATAGAATAAATTTTAACTCCCATCCAAAATTAGCTGGTTAAATTAGTTGCCAGTTTATCTTAGAGATTTGATCTCATGCAACACAGCAAGCTAAATCTACAGTTTAAAAGTTGTTTTAACCTGCAGGTTAAGACTTGTGCAACCAGCCCTAATAAAACTATATTACATTACCTATAAAAGTTAACTAAAGAATCTATTTTTGTAAATATTGTTCAAAATTACTAGTATAAATATTTAAACAAAGAAACAGCACTTCACAACTTTCACTAAGGATGTGTTTGCTCTTAAAGAGCCATCTTTATCCAGAAAACATGATTTAAAATAAAAATTAAGGAATTCTACCATTATTAAATAGAACAAAATAGTTATCTGGCTAAAAATAATTCTGTAAGAACTGAAATTATCTTTTAATAATTACTATGAAGTATTTATTTTGCTTTGAATTCTATTTATAATTATATTTATAATAATAAGTATAATTTATACATTAAATATTATATTTTTAAAATATTTATAATAATAATTTATCTTCTATTATAATTCTATTCTTCAATTTCATTTTGTAAGTTTCTTTTATAAGACAGAAAAAAAAATTGAAATTTTTATTTCATTTATTGTTGAAGTTAGTAAATTTGGATATTAAAAAATTTCATGATATTTTAATCATAATTGAAACAGTTGAAATTTTTTTCATTTTGAAAAGGAACAGCTACAGATGACATTATAATATTTTAGCTTTAACATAGGGAACAGATAATTTTTAATTTTTCAGGAGTCATCAAGCATATACAAAATACAATAAATAAGACAAATTTTGGGGAACTTTGATAAGATTATAAACGATATTTTTTATTATTAGTTTTCTTTTTGTTACAAATATTTTGTTATGAGCAAGTAAATTAAATTTTATCTTACTGACATTACAAAATGGATTTGAGCATAGACCTAACAAACAATTTTGATGAATAAGTAGTATAAAACAAAAGGCAAATGTCAATATTTTTTTTACATATTTTAAATAATTTAAATAACTGGACAGAGTTTTTAATAAATCTTGAATTTAAATAACATTCTTTTTGACATTCTTTTCTACTAGGTTAATCAAAACTACTTGAGAACTATTATTCAGTGTTTAAGTGTTATCTACCGATAAGTTTCAAATGAAATAATGAAAATCAATAAGAATACAAGCATATAGAATCATAAATAGTATGAATATTCCACAGATTTATTAAATTATATTTATGAAATACCTAAAATTAGCACAATAAATATAGATGACAAAGAACTGGGTAAATCATCTTATGAGATTTTCAAGAAATTGGCTCTATGTAGTGTTTTGGATTATTACTTCCCTTGTCATTATGTGTCTTTTAGTTGAATAGTTTGTAAAAATTCCTTATTTCTAATAATAGAAGGAAGAATTTTATTTTAAAAACATCCTTTATATATTATTTTTTCAAAGTTTAAAAATATAAAATCATATAAATTATTCATTTAATTAATATTTGAAGTTTTAATATAAATGCTTTTTCTAAATAAAAATTATATAAAAAACAGTGAAATAAATTAGAAATATCAATATTCTAAACAACTTACATAAAAATTATCATTTTAATAATGATCTTTATTTCAAAAAAATAAAAAATCAAACAGCAACTTTACATACTCTTTCTCGGACCTTTATATATTTGATGCTTCTTTTTTCTTTTTACACTAAATTCTACACCCACTGAAAAATAGTTAAAAAGAAAAGATTTAAGTATTTAAAA
This sequence comes from Olivierus martensii, assembly GCA_000484575.1. Taxonomy (NCBI): domain Eukaryota; kingdom Metazoa; phylum Arthropoda; class Arachnida; order Scorpiones; family Buthidae; genus Olivierus; species Olivierus martensii. The sequence continues at coordinate 5,436 of AYEL01091378.1, forward strand.
TATTATTAAACAGAACATTTTACACATATTGTGAAAAATAATTATTTCATATCTTTTAATAATCAGTTTTCTTATATAGTTATCAGTTTATATATTATAACAATAATAATCTAATTTTATTAAAGGCCAAAGCTAAGATTATTAGTGGTAGTAATTATTATTATTATTCTATTAAAACAAAAATATCAGATTTAATAAAAAAATTGCAAATAATTATTATATGGCATGCATCACATGCTTGTTGGATTTTGACAAATCAGATCAATATATCTATTTAGTATTACTAAATAGAAATATTTAAATTTAAAATGTTCATAAGGAATGGTATATTTTAGCATCTTTTTAACATTATTTCTGATACAAATATTTTAGATAGTAACAATATCATGTTGGAGAGAGATGATTTGTATTGCAAATGTTTTGAAGAGTACGGATCAATAATTAATAATGCTCAAAATATTTCATAATTATAATATAATGCTTTGTTTACAATTTTTATTTTAGAGAAATATCTTTAAGTGATTTTTAAAATAAAATGTTAAAAAGAGAATTTTCCAAATTTTAAAGTATTTTCTTTCCTGTTAAATGTGTTCACTGTAAATAATTTATGTAATTTACATGATAAATTAGACTAATATATGCTTCCAGGAAAATAATTCTTACAAAAGTCAAAGTGCTTTACAGTGTAATTTTCTCCTTGAATATCATACAAATATTTAAATGCAGTTCCAGAAAGAACTAATCACCTACTCTCTGAACATGTCCATTATTTTAGAAGAATTATTAAGAGATTAGAGATTAGAGATTTAGAGGTTAAGAGATTAGAGATTAAGTTAATAAATATATATATGCCATCAAAATTTTATTCAATGACATAACTGTAAGTTCAATGTAATAAAAATCTAATAGTTCCATAGTGTTATTGAAACTGTACTAATATAATTATTATTATATTACATATTAATTGGCATATTTAATTCTGTGTAGGCAATATTGATGAAGTTGGGGATATATAACAGTATTTAAACTTAATGAGTAACACTAACAAGGAGAGGACACAGCTGACTACCCACCGATTTTGATGAAACTGAACTGATGTAAAATGAATAATTTTTTTTTAGAAACAAAACTAAGCAACAATCAGCTTGAATTACAGAGAGTCCAAAATTCACTTAATAGTTCTGTTACAGAATTGGTAAATATATAGAAAATATTAATTTATATTTTTTCATTATTGTCTATTTTTTTTAGATTATAGGATAATAGGGCTAGTATGTTTATTTTGTTTACTTTTCTATTTAGAAGAATTAAAGTAAGTTCAGATGAACCCCAATTTATAAGGATAAGACATTCCTGGAAAATATTCATTAATCAGATCTTATAAATTAAGTAATTACCATTGATTTAAATAGAAAAAATTATAATGTATTCTTGAGCCCCAAAAATATCACTCATTTTTTATTGAAATATTTTGAGATACTATCTATTTACATAAATTACAGCAAAATTATATCAGTAATTGATATTGATTTTCATAATACAACCTAAAAAACCAGTTTTCTTAAAAAAGGCAATTTTTTTTCATAATAAATATATTAACAATAACATAGAAGCAAGCACATTGCATATTAAAACTATCATTTGCAATCTGAAGGATATGGGTTGTTTGCTATTGGGTAAGCATCAAGCAAGGATTGTTGCAGGGCTCCTCATGGGGCACTGTCATCTTACAAAGCATTTTCATTTAATTGGGATTGCTGATAGTTCCAATTATAGATGCTAAGAAGGAAATGAGTCCACTCTTTACATTTTCTGTGAATGTGTGTCCCTTTCTGGTTTATAGTATGATCTTCTAGGATTACATTTCCCTGTATCAGAAGATCCTTTTACAATGCCTTTGAAGACAATACTGTCTTTTGTGACTAAGATGGGACTTCTTAAAGGATGATTCTGTTAGGGGTGCCCAACAGTTCACTGGTTGATCACAATGAACTGTTGGGCATCCCTATGGCTGTTTAAAGCCTTCCTTTCCCACAATACAATACAATGAAATCCTGAATCAGTTCAGAATTTCATTGTATTGTATTGTGGGAAAGAAAAAATTATAAAAAATTTTACAAAATGTTTTTCATGAGATATAGAACATATAAATTTATTTATTTACAAGATATAAGGCTGAACATGTTGGTTTACTACATTTATAAGACTATATTTATATTTGATGCATTATTTGTTGTTCTTAAGTATCATGTTACTGGCATGATATTTAGCATGTGGCATTATTTCATTTTGAATCAGAGATAAATATGGTACCATAATGTGTTACCATATTGATTTCTGATCATTATTGATGAATGCAATCACAGTAGCTCTGGTAATTTTTGCTTCAGGTTTTTTGTTAAAAAATCATTTTTTCCAACTTTCGAAAAAATCTGAGTTATATAAAATCTTTCAATCTCAATAATTTATGTTAATTGGGCATTACCTGTATTTATACAAACTTTGGAATTGAGTTCTCCATATTAAATAAGAAAAAAGTTCATATAAAGATATGTCCAGAAATTATATTGAAAGATTACATTCAACAACAAAAAAATAGGCTATGTCATATTTTACTTCACACTAACAAGATATTTACAGTTACACATTATCAATGTTGCAAATCACAATAAATGCTCAAAATGTCCTCCACCTGTATCAATGCATTCATGGATATATTGGGTTATGTTTGTTGCACCCTTTCAAAAAAGCAGGTGGAAGATAGTTTAATCATTTATTGTAATTTATTATATTATTATTTGTGTAATTATAAATGTCTTGTATCAGTTTGAAGTAAAATATAACAATTTATTTTTTTTGCTGTTAAATGTAATCTTTCAATTTAACTTAAAAATCAAGAATTTTTAGACATATAGTACATACAGACATACAGACATATAGTTAATAAGCAACAATAATAATAAATTAATTTGGTTTGAAAAAACCAATTTAATACATAATAATAAGTTTATTTATTGAACCAAAAAGATTTTTCAAACCAAACAAAAAGTAAAAGTTCAAACATTTATAAAAAGCACTAATAGCAGTCAAACTTAAAGGATTCATAATTATAAGCAGTTCCCTAGAGTATTTAATTTTGCCATCCAAAAAGATTTTTCAAACATTCTGATCACTTTTGTCTAACTTAAAGAATTTCAATTAAATTTTATTTTGTCTAATAATTAACAAAACATTACTTTCATCTGCCATCATAAAACACATTTCACAGAAATTGTTATAACAAACAAAAAATTAATTACCATGTAATATATTTGCAAAAATTAGGTAGGAAAAGATGGTGGAACATTCCTAGGCTATAAACTCACCATTAATTTCTATAATAACAAAGGGTTGCATGATTAAGTTATGGCTTACCACCCTGGAGGATCTGGGTCCCACATCTCCAGTTTTTCAGGAGGGATCTGGGCCTGCCCAGTGAATTCTATTTTTCAACCATCCAGTTGACCCCATCGTGATTGTTGACCAGCCTGTAATGGGCTCTATAAGTTGCTGCCGCCAGATACAGAATATCCCTCGTGCAATAGGGTGATTTAATTAAACTAACTTAACTATAGTAACAAAGCAGTGTTTCTAGTCTGCATATTTTCAGAATAGTTTATGTATAAATATATGAACACATACTAAAAAGCTTATTTATGAAACCAAAAAAGATTTATTATTATAAAGTACTTTGAAGTATTAACCTGTTATCAGTAAATGGATTAAATGTTTTCAATAATAATGAAAATTAATGATTTTATGAAAGAAAAACAAAGTAGAGATTTTATATCAAACTCAGAATCAGAGTTGATATATTTTTACTGACTGACTCCACATAAAATTGCCTTGAATTTGACTCTGATTCCATAACACTGTTTACAACCAATATAAAGTTAATTATTCAACACTAAAATAAGTTTAATAGAGTAATATATATATTTATTACATATTTCAAATAATAAATTTTACTTATATTTTTGTTATTTGCTTATAAAATTGATTTTTATTAAATAGGAAATTGTTAAGAAGAAGAATGAGAAATTTTTAGAAGAGAATGGAGAATTAGTACAACAATTAGAAAAAAGAAGAAATGATATTAATAAACTTAATGGTTTGTTTAATTAAGCAATATATATCTATATGTATTTCTAATTTTTTAAATATTTATAAAATCTGACTAAAGAATACAGTACATCCCTGACTTACTTTGTTATGGATTATATCATTTCAGAGATAAGTGGATGCATAAGTCTTGTGTTTAATTTCCATTAAATTTGAATGAAATTCAAATTTAATGGAAATTCAAAGTAGTTTATTTATTATTTTTACAAAAATATCACTTATCGCTTTAAATTTTCTCATCTATACTTAAAATATACTCATAAATTTTATTTAGCCATTCCATTTATTAATTCCTCATTCATGTATATTAAATTTAAACATTATTGGATTTACATGGTTTTTGACTTGTGTGGAAACTTTTTGGCAAATTAATCATGTAAATCAAATCTACTGTATATTTAGAATATTGAAGATAGTTCCCCAACTTAACATTAATTTTATCAAACAATATATTTTTTTGTAATAATATCAATTACAGCTCATTATTTTCATGCAGATCTGGGCATTATTTGAATAAATATCTACTAAATACTTTTCAAATAATTTTATCTTATTTGATTGGAAAAAAAACTGGCTGGAGTGTACTGGAAGAGGCAGATGCCTGGTAGTTTGAAGCCATTCACACATTCAAATTCACTCAGTGACATTCACATTGATCTACTTAATACCACTTATTTCTACTTACTACTAATTAATGCTTACAAAAGAGAGACCCAAATAACCACAACAGAAAATGACTAGGGCAATGAAAAAAGCAAACCAAAAACAAAACTAGCAATGAAACAGAGGGAAATGACTGCAAACATAATGAAAACCAGAAACAACACAAACAAAAATGGGAAATAAGCAGAAATGATCAGAAATACCAAAGGAATGAATCAATAGCCCAAAACAAATTAAACAAAGGGAAGAAACAGAAGGAAGCAGATAAAAACACTAGAGAAACAAAGCAATACTCATAATAAGATAAACAATAAAAGGGAACAGGAGGAAACATGAAAATAGCCAAAACACATTGAAGCAAAACAAAGAAAACAATAGGCATAGAAAGACCAGGAAACACCAATAATAGCCCTAAAATCAACAGGAAACAACTAGGAATATCTGGGTTGGGTTGGGTTAGGTTAGATTAGATTAATTACACTGCTATATCACACATGGGATATACTTTATCTGGTTTTCATTTTGTTCAACATTCATAATGGGATCAACCAGAAGTTGAAACATTGGTTTCATTAGGCTAAACTGAAATGCCTCTTGGAAGAACAAGTTGTTAGACCCAGAATTGAACTTGAATCCTCTAAGATAAAGGCCATTGCTTCACCATGCAGCCATGTAATTGACTTTTTAGTCTGGGAATGATCAAAAATTTTTCCTATATAAATTAATGATGATAACAATTTAATGAAAATTATAATTTAACATTAATAAAACTGTTTATAATCTCATAATTATATAATGTTATTTCAATATTGTCATTAGAAAAAATGAAAATAATTACAAATAAATATTTTCCTTTCATTGTAATTTTATTTTAAAATATTTGGCCCTTCATTTCCTTTTGAATTGTGCATTCAGTCCACAAAGCAATTTGAGTTTGAGACTATGGGTTAGACTATAAAAACATCAGGATGGGATAAAAAAAAAAAATCCAATTTCTATTAAGCCATTCAAATATAAACAATGTTTGTTTATACATAAAGTGTAAGTTAACCATTAACTAAAATATAAGTTAACTATTAAACTAAAACATAATACCCAAAATAATAATAAAAGTAAAAAAGAAGAAATAAAACTAAATTAGGAAAGGTCAAGGGTTAAAACTTCACAACTATGTGACTAACAGCAGTATTAATTTAGCTGATAGATATAAAAGAAAAATTGAATTCAAAAAAAATGATGTAAAAGAGCTTAACTTGTAAAAATAAATTAATATATGTTAAAAGAAAAATTAAATGTTAAGTAAAATGAACAATAACTGGTAAAAAAGAAAAAAGTCAGAATAATTAGTCTATAAAAAGTTTAAAAAATTAAAAATAATATCTAAAATGTCATAAACATTTAGCAGTAAAATAAGAGAATTGATTAAAAAGTACTTTGTTGGAAGTGCCCAGTTGCAAAGATCACAGATCAATTAGTTTTCATCCATCAGGAGATATTGGTAAGTGGCACTCAATTTTGTCCCTTTCAAGTTTTAATAGATGATTTCTTCTGTCCTTTTCTACAATGGCTTCTTCTCATTATTAGACAAATTGTTTGATTTCTTGAAATCTGACCTTGTTACAAATTTGGTAGTTATTGATTATAATTATTATTCTTTAACAAAAACTTCACATCATTACATTAAATAGAACATTAATTATTGTTCAACAATCTAGAGGTTTTGACATCTGTATGACATAATTTTCCATTGTTCAGTAAATACCATTAACCAACTTGAAAAGATTTTCAAGGATGGATTGAACTTAACTGTGAAAAAACTGAAGTCATTTATTTCAGAAAATTTGGATTTTTTAATCAAGCTGACTTGAAACAGTAATTTGTAGTTATGAGTCATTTATATAATAATATAAAAGCAAAATGAAAATTAAATGGACATTTCTGAATAAATCTTTAATAATTTTTATCAGTATACAGTTGACACCCATGGATTCATAAATGTAGAGGATATGTTCTGCATTATATGAAACTGTGTTATATGAGCCACTTAGACTATATGAAGCTTACATAACACTATAGTCCTGTTATATGAACACAACCATAAATTTTTTTCATGCTATACAAATCTGTATTATATGAGTACTCTGCTATGTAGGGATCTATTGTATATATACTAATAGAAATTATTAAAAATTATAAATTAAATGCTATAGTTAAAATTAATCTGTTAAAAAATTTTATTATTGCAAAATATGACAATATAACAAATTAATTTTGCATTTTGATTAAAAATGAATACAATATTAAATTTCAGATGAAGTGAAACATTTAACAGATACTTTGACAAATGCAAATGAAAGTAAATATGAAGCATTAGCTAAAATTGAAGAAATACAATTACATGAAGTGAATTTAGAGGTAATTACTTTTATATCTTCTAGCCAATAAATTATTAACTAAAAGTAAATATTAACATACTTAAATTATTATTTATAAATAAATAATTTTATAATTACATAATAGATTTACTATAGTTGAATCCTTGTCAAATGCACAGTACGTTCCCGGAGTCTATCAAATCCCAGCATTCGACAAGGATTTTAACCAGCAGGTCACATACATAGGGTTTACAGAAAGGTCACTCAATAAGAGAATTCCTGAGCACAAAAGAGATATAGAAAACAATACACTTTGTACAGCATTAGCACAGAATGCTAACACCTGCAACCTTGAAGTTGATTGGAATAATGCTAAAATTCTTAGAAAAGAACTGGACCCTAAAAGAGGAAGAGTGGCAGAAACCTTAACAATTTTTGAAAAGTGAAGAACTGAGACTAAACCAGTCAATAAATTAGATCCATTGACTATTAATAATGCATGGAAATGGTATATAAAAAGGAGCTAACATCCCATGAACTGACCTATTTAATATAAAGACTGTTTGTGATTTAAATTTACTTGCTACAATCCTTTACTTATGTATATATATTTTATTAGTTGTGTGAGGTCCTGGAGACCCCCCAGACCCCCAAACGGTACTCCCTTGTTTTGTAGAAAAATAATGAAATAATTATAGAATTATGTTAAAAATTTAATTATAAAGTTCACAAAATATATAGCACATGAAGCAGTATAAATATATAAAGTTTTTTATTAAACAAATCTTAATTCTGTGTACAGCTGACAATGATACTATTAGTATCGAAAACGTTTTTGTTTAATAAAAAACTTTATATATTTATACTGCTTCATTGTTTATATTTTTTGTGAAGTTTAGATTGAAAGTTATGCAGTGTGTTTTATTTCCATTGATCTTTATAAAAACTGTTAAAATAGAAAAAAATATATTGATAAAAAAATTAATCATTCCATTAGATGAGGAATTTCTTTTAATTCCTCGTCGAGTGTGAGAAAGTTCCTTGTTACAAAGTCAAATAAAAATCAACTTCCTTGTGGAAAAGAGAAGAGAATCAGAGATAGAAGTTCATAATTTGGAAAAGCTACAACAGAAAAATGTAAAGTCAAAGAAGAAGAGATCAGAGGAGAAGAGTATCAGAGATAGAAGTTCATAATTTGGAAAAGCTACAACAGAAAAATGTAAGTTTTTACGAATTCCTTGTCCATCCGTGGGAAAGTTACTTCTCCAGATGGGATGAAAAGAATAAATAAATACGAGTTCCGTGTCAAAGAAGAGGAGTAGTCTTGGAGAGAAGAGAATCAGAGATAGAAGTTCATAATTTGGAAAAGCTACAACAGAAAAATGTAAGTTTTTATGACGGGAGTTAAACCTGCCTGATCGGCGGTATCATTCATCCTCTCTTGCCTCAAATGGAGGCAAGAGAGGATGAATGATGGTGAAGACAGTCGATTCACATTCAACGGTAGTGTACAGCAAAGATAAGAAAATAAGAACATGCAAAGACAGCCAATTCACATTCAACAGTAGTGTGCAACAAAGATAAGAAAATAAGAACTGTGAACAGTGAACTAAGTGGACAATAGACATTTAGGATTTGTGTATGGACTACGACAAAGATCTCTCCGCAGAAGGTTATGGTGAACTCACTCTCTCTCTTGGAAAAATATATTCATTGTAAAGTTAGGTTTAAGTTAATTTTTTATATTCAATGTTAACTGCTAAATGTAAATAAATACGTTTATATTTTTGTTTATAGTTTGGTTTTCGAATCAATTTTTAATCCTGGACCTCAGTGTCACGGATCAGTGCATTCAAATGTGATGGAATGGCCACATTCTGACATCTTTTACCAGCGCAAACACTTATATTTTGTTTATAATTTAATTATTTGATTCAATTCCTAATCCCGGACCTCGGTGTCACGAATTCACATGCAAGTAATTAACTCAGCTCAATCCTGTGATGTCCTATGATGTTTTAATCCCCCACGGCCCTCACATTTATTACTGCGTTTATCCTATACACTTAAATCTACTGAACAAAGAACATTATGCAATTGGTTATACACTAAAAACATTTTATTTGTAGTACTTTCAGTTATTACATTAACCATCTTCAACAAAACTATTCCATAGTTTCGTTGAAGATGGTTAATGTAATAACCGAAAGTACTATGAATAAAATGTTTTTAGTGTATAACCAACTGCGTAATGTGCTTTGTTCAGTAGATTTAAATTAATTAGGTAGCAGGTTGAACTTTATTTATTTGTATCTTATTAATGATTAACATTCTATATAAATCACTATACTCATGGATACTAATTGTTAACTGCTCAGTACATGTAAAATCAGATATATGAACCTATTCAATGTAAATGTAATCAGTTGGAATTAGTTATTTTGAAATTTGATATTGTAAAAATTATATGTAGGAGATTAAACTAATCAATTTTGAACAAGTGACAAAATTAATCTTATTATTTAAAATGAAGTAAAAATTTAATTCATCAGATATATTGTTATGATTCGATTATAGTTTTTGGAAATACTGATGATTATAATATTTATTTGTACACAAAATTTCTGTCTATTGTATATTTTTCTATCAAGTTGTTGCATTATTATACAATATTAATGATATTGTTATTTTGTTAAAATTTGTTTCAGATATCATTTGTTTAAAAAGAAGTTAAAAATTGATAACTGATATTTTTTAAACTTCCTCAAATTCAAAATCAATTTTAAAGAAGTTTATATTAAAAGAAAATACAATTCTAATTAATTTTTGTAAATGAATGCAGGTTCAAATAATTTAAGTTTGTAAACTGATGAATCTATCAAGAAAATGAGAAGTTCGGAGATAAAAAACATTTATGATTAAAGTATCAACAGTATTTAATAAGTAGCAATTTTTAATATTTTTAAACAAATATGGAAACAAAGAAAGAAAACAAAATATATTAGCAAATTTTTAAATTACTCAGCATATCAACTGTGTAATAAATGAATCTTGCAAATTTCAATATATTTGTTAACAAAAAGAATATTATATTACAGAATCATACATTAGTTTATAATTAATATTTAAAATAATAATAAATATTAATTTTATTTCTACTTAAATTTATTCTGTTGAGATGAATTAAATCACAAGAAATAAAATTAATGTTTTGCAACAAAAACACAAAAATAAAAAAAAAGTCAAAGAGAAACAGGCCTCGAAGCCGCAACCTTGAGAGTACGGGATCGGCACGAACACACTATGCTATGAGCGTAGCGTAAGAAGCGCTCTTTTTCTCTTTCTTATTTCTTAAGCTTGTCGAAACCTAAATTTTAAACACTAATATTTTTATATATAAGGGGCATTGGCACAAATGTTCGGACACATATTCAATATTTTTTTGTTCTAGATTACATTAGTTCAGTGGGTCCTCTCCATGTAAGTTAACAAGCCTTTATAGCAGAAAAAAACTTTTATTAACAAAGAGTAAAAGTTTACTCTATTTTATTAACTTTGTTAGTAAAATAGAGTACTATTAACAAAGTTATTAAATAGATTTAATAACTTTGTTAATAAAAGTTTTTTCCCTGCTTATTTATAAAGGCTTGTTTTAACTTAGAATTAATTAGGATAATCTCTTTCTTTATGTGAGGTCCTGGAGAACCCCAAATGGTACTCCCTTGTTTTGTAGAAATGTTATAAAATTATGTTAAAATTTAAATTAAAAATTAAATGTAAAATTTTGAAAAAAAAAA